>JAESVK010056953.1:3847-51347 GCA_017140935.1 Hamamelis virginiana | reverse complement strand
TTGCAGAGGTCGGATGGAATTTATATTTGCCAGAGAAAGTATGCTTTGGAGGTGTTGAAGAGGTTTAAGATGGAAAATAGCAACTCGGTTCATAATCCCATTGTTCCAGGTTGTAAACTTTTTAAAGATGAGAATGGGGTTGGTGTTGATGAGACTTTGTTTAAACAAATGGTGGGATGCCTCATGTACTTAACAGCTACGAGGCCGGACTTGATGTTTGCAGTAAGCTTGATCAGCAGGTACATGGCTAAACCAACTGAGTTGCACTTGCTGGCAGCCAAGAGGATACTGAGGTACTTGAAAGGAACCACTGGACTTGGAGTTTTTTACAAGAAGGGAGGGAGTGAAGGTCTGATTGGTTATACAGATAGCGATTATGCAGGAGATCTAGAAGACAGGAAAAGCACATCAGGCTATGTCTTCATGTTGGGATCTGGAGCTGTTGCCTGGTCTTCAAGAAAACAACCTATAGTCACACTTTCAACTACTGAAGCAGAGTTCGTGGCTGCAGCTGCTTGTGCTAGCCAAGCTGTTTGGATGAAGAGGATACTTGAGAAACTGAGTCTGGAGGAAAGTAAGTGTACTACAATTTATTATGATAATAGTTCCACAATTAAACTATCAAAAAACCCTCCCCCATTCTCTCTCTCTCTCAAATCTCAATGGAATGCACTAGCCTGAAACTGATAATGGTGCAAGGCCCACAGGAGGGCAAAACCCTAGAATTCAAACCCGGAACTGGAATCCGAATCGGCAGAGTAGTTCGGGGCAACACTCTCCCCATCAACGACTCAGTCATCTCCACCAAGCACCTCTCCGTTGACTTCGAATCAGGCAAATGGGTAATCCGAGACCTCGATTCCTCCAACGGCACATTGCTCAACAACTCCAAGCTCTCTCCCTTCACCCCATTCCCTGCGATGGTGATGCCATCAAGATTGGCGAGTACACCTCCATCGAGGTCAAGATCGATAACAAAATTGAAGATGATGACCAGAGTCGGTTGCGAAAAAACCCTAGGCGGGGGTTGACAGTGAAAAATGGGGTTAAGGGTTTAATTAAAGAAGATTGTGATGAAAAATTGGAGAATGCGGGTCCAGTCGTGGAGAATTGGGGCCGGCGAGTTGGTACGAGGAGGGGTAAGGGTTTAAATGAGGAGAATAAGGAAGCTAAATTTGGAAATGTTGGATCGGTTGTTGAGAATCAGGGTAGGCGAGTTGGTGTGAAGAGGGATAGGGGTTTTAGAGAGGAGGATACTGCAGTTGATTTGGATTTGGTTGGTGGAAAATGTGATGGGGATTTGGAGGATGTGGTAGTGGTTACGAAGAGTAAGCGTGGGCGGGGTCGGCCGAAGAAAGTTCAGGTGTTGAAGAACGAAGCTACGAATGATTTATATGAGGTTCATAATCTTGAAGGGAAAGAGAATGCAAGTCCTAGAGTAGAGAAACCGAGGCAGCAAATGAGTTTGAATGAGGAACAATTGGTTTCTGATTCAATGCTTCAGAAGATTTCGAAGAGCTCTTGTTTAGATTATAGGGAATTAGAGATTGAGGATAAAAAGGTAAAGAGGAATTTAGAGAGTGAGGCATTAGAGGTTGTTGAAATTAATGTTGAAGAAGAAAAGGGTTTGGAGGCAGTTGAAATTGTTGCTTCAGAAGAGAAGGGGAATGTGGAAGGTTTGGATTGTTGTGCCCCAAGAGGCCAGAGATGAACACCAAACACACACAGGAATAAGACACACAAGTTTTACGTGGTTCGGCACTGGCATCCACGGGCAGCGATTTCACTATGATTTCAAGAAATACAAATGTTGAATTCTCAGCAAATAATTGCATTCAACTGCTGTGTTAATCCTCTCTCCCAAGCACTCTCTTTATAGCTGGTGAGAAGAGGATATTTCAAGTGGTGTTTGAGCTTATCCATGACTAAGCTCATCAACGACTAATTGCCACAAATATATTTGACAACGGTTTGAAAAAAACACAGTTTGAAAATGAAGCTTGAGACCAAGTCCAATCTGAGCCACTTCTTCACAAATCTCCACATTGGCGAAGATTCTCCATCTACCATAGTAATCTGATCAACACTGCCGTACACCCGAAGGTGACTAATTTCGAGAAACATTGATCAAGTCCAAACAGTGTTGGAACTTGATCCTAGTGACAACTTTTGTCAGCATGTTTGCAGGATTATCTGCAGTACCAATTTTCTGAAGGAGAATTTCGCCTTCGTTCAACATTTTCCGAATAAAGTGAAAACAAACATCAATATGCTTGGTGCAAGTATGATGAACCTGGTTCTTTGCTAAACAAATAGCACTTTGACTGTCACAATAAACCTCAACATGCTCCTAAAGAATTCCCAAGTCCTCAATCAAGCCATGTAACCAAATGGCCTCCTTAATTGCTTCCGTTACAGCCATGTACTCTGCTTCTGTCGTAGACAAAGCCACTGTTGACTGTAAGGTACATCTCCAACTTATTGATCCACTAGCAACTGTAAATACATACACTGTAGCAGAGCGACGTTTATCCAAATCACCAGCATAGTCGAAATCAACATATCCAACCAAATTCGGGCCAGTTTTGTCATTTCTGACAAATTTCAAACCAACATTAATGGTACCCTTCAAGTACCTCAAAATCCATTTAACTGCTCGCCAATGTTCCTTGCCAGGATCATGCATATATCAACTTACCAGACTAACTGCTTGTGCTATATCAGGCCTAGTGCATACCATGGCATACATCAATGCCCCAACTGCATTTGCATATGGAATTTGGGTCATATGCCTCCGCTCCTCTTCTGTTTGTGGGGACATTTTTGCACTAAGCTTGAAATGAGGGGCTAAAGGTGTACTCACTGGTTTCAATTTATCACCTATCCCAAATTGCTGTAGCATTTTCTTCAAATATTGGGACTGTGACAAACAAACTGTACCCTTATGCCTGTCTCTCCAAATCTCCATGTCGAGAATTTTCCTGGCTTCTCCAAGATCCTTCATCACAAAATCAATGTTCAACTGAGCCTTCAATTTTTCAATCTCTACTTTGTTCTTAGATGCAATGAGCATGTCATCTATATATAAGAGCAAATAAATGAAGGAACCATCAGCAAGCTTTCGAAAGCATACACAATGGTCGAATTGACTTCTTGTGTATTCCTACTCCAACATAAACCGATCAAATCATTTGTACCACTGTCGTGGGGCTATTTTAACTCGTACAACAATTTTTCCAGTTTGCATGCCCAGTGCTCCTTTCCAGCAACTTTTAACCCATTTGGCTGAGTCATGTATATGTTTTCCTCTAAGTTTCCATGCAGAAAAGCCGTCTTGACATCAAGCTGAGCTAACTCGAGGTCAAACTGTGCGACTAAAGCCAGCAAAATCCGAATTGAGGAGTGCTTGACGATGGGAGAGAATACCTCATTGTAGTCTATCCCTTCCTTCTGTGCATAGCCTTTAGCCACCAGTCGTGCTTTAAATCTAATACTGTATTTCTCAGCATACCCTTCCTTCTTAGAGTAGAGCCATTTAAAGCCAATTTCCTTTTTTTCTTTTGGAAGTTTGACCAACTCCCAAGTATGGTTTTTCTATAGTGACTCCATTTCTTCATCCATTGCTTTCTTCCATCTTACATTTTCTGTACTCCGTATAGCCTCTCTGTAAGTTGTCGGGACTTCATCATCAGTTACTGGAAGTGCATATACCACCATTTCAGCATATCTTGCAGGCTTCCGAATTTCCCGTCTCGGTCTGCTAGTTGCAATGGACTCTGGTTGCTGTGGATGTTTTGGAGCTGAACCATCATCTTCTTCTGAACTTGAGTCACCATTATTGATTGTCTGTACAGTCTTTCCGTCACCAACGGAGTTTCAAACTCCACCTGCTGTGAAGTATTGGGAATTGTTTTCTCATTTTTCAGAATTCTCCAACTTGAGTGATTTCATCATTTCCAGTTCGTTGAACGTAACATCCCTGCTAAGAACAAGTTTCTTTAACTCGGGACACCAGAGCCTGTACCCTTTCACACCTGAGCTGAAACCCACAAAGATTGCATTCTTTGCTCTGGGATCCAGTTTTGATTCTTTTACATGAAAAAATGCTGGGCAGCCAAATACATGTAAAAAATCATAGTCTGTAGCAAGTTTTCCTGTCCATACCTCAATCAGAGTTTTCCCATCATTTGCAGTTGGAGGTAACTTATTGACAAGATGCGTGGCATAGATTACTGCTTCTACCCAAAATTGCTTACCTAATCTAGCATTGGAAAGCATGCAACGAATTTTTTCAATGAGAGTACGATTCATCCATTCAGCCACTTCGTTCTGTTGCGGTGTGTCTGCAACTGTGTGTCTGACTATCCCTTCTTTCTTGCATACATCAAAGAAAGGATGTGATTTGTACTCTCCTCCATTATCTGATTGAAGGGTCTTAATTTTTCTCCTAGTTTGATTCTCAATCATTTGCTTCCAACTTAAAAAAATATCTAACACGCCATCCTTATGTTTCATGGTGCAGGCCCAAACTCTTCTGGAGAAATCATCAATAAATGAGACAAACCACCTTTTGCCTCCAAGAGATGGAACTCGTGCGGGTCCCCAAACATCTGTGTTGATGTAATCCAAAACACCCTTGGTGCAATGGATAGCCGTACCAAACTTCACCCTAGTCTGTTTGCCCATACCACAATGCTCACATAACTCAAGTTTTCCAGTTTTGGCACCTTTGAGTAAACCCTGCTTCACTAATCCCTGCAAGGCTTTCTCTCCAGGATGCCCTAAACGCAGATGCCAAAGTTTAGAAGTATCAGTTGTAGAACTGTCAGCTGCAGCTGTTGTGCCTGTGACTGTACTTCCATTCAATAAATAAAGGCTGTTACTCTGACGAGTACCCTTCATTATCACGAGTGCGCTATACACGACTTTCAAACCTCCACCTTCCAAAATAATCTTAAATCCCTTTGAGTCTAGAGTTCCCAAAGAGATAAGATTCTTCTTTAAGTCCGGTACATACCGAACATCATGTAGGACTCGAACAATTCCATCGTGCATCTTCAATTTGATTTTCCTGATTCCTCGTGTTTAACAGGCATTATTATTACCCATCAAAACAACTCCACCATCTAGCTCCTTAAAGCTAGAAAACCAGTCCATGTGGGGACACATGTGATATGAGCAACCTGAATCAAGAATCCATTTGTCAGAGTTACTGACTAATAGAGATACAGATAACGCCAAATCTGTATCATCATCATCATTATGAGCAGTAAGTTCCTTGTCTTTCTGTCCTTTCGAGTCTCTGCTGTTACTCTTTTTCAATTCAGGACAGTCTTTTTTCCAATGCTCCTTCTGTCTGCAAAAGGCACATTCATCTTTTGCATATCTCCAACGAGGTTTTGATGCTCCACGTGTCTTTGAGCGAGAATTACCTCTCCTGTTAGACTTTCTGTCACCTGACCTGCCTATGGTTGTCAGGGCCTGTGCTGTTGAGTCCTTGTGGATCTCCTGATCCTTCTTTCGGAACTCACTGTTCATCAAACCGTTGGAGACATCTTCGAACTTAATTTTGTCTTTCCCATACAATAAGGTTGTTGTAAGGTGGTCATAACTCTCTGGTAGCGAGTTCAACAAAAGCAAGGCACTGTCTTCATCTTTAATCTCTTCGTCAAGATTCTTCATATCAGCAAGAATTTTGTTGTAGGAGTTTAGATGCTCCATCATAGAGGTTCCTGTTTTATACTGGAACTGAAACAGCTTCTTTTTCAGGAAAAACCTGTTTGCCGGGCTCTTGGTCATAAACTGGTTCTCTAACTTCTGCCATAACTCCTTCACAAAAGTTTCCCGCATGACAAAATACTTCTGGTCTTTTGTGAGACAAAGTCTGATCGTGCCACATGCTAGACAATGATCTTCTTCCACTCTTTCTCTTCCATATCTGTCGGTTTGTCCTCCAAAACAATTTCCAACTCCTGTTGAGTTAGAACATCCAAGACTTCGCATTACCACATGCTGAAGTTGTTGGTTCCGTCGAATTTTTCACCTCGAACTTAGCGTTAGAGACCGCATTACTTCGTCCGAAAGTGCTTGAGAACCCTCCTGAGGTCTGCCTGGAAGATTCTGCCGTTATCTCTCAGTACAATCAATATCTAACGCCTAAAAAATGCACAATACTTAGCAATTTCGGTGCTTTGAAAGGCTATACTTCAACTTTTAGTCCGAATTTGAGTAAATGAAGTGCACGGTTGCATTTGGAACGGTCAAATTAGCTAGAAATGAGTGCAAACGAGCAAAAACGGGCTGAAAATAAGCAAACGGGCCGAAAAACTGTGAAAATGGGCCTGGAGTGTGTGGTCAACGTGCAGAGCGCGCAGTCAACGGGCGGGGTTAACACGCGGGTCAGGCGGCGGGTCACTCACGGGTTAGAGGGCCGGGCTATTGGGCCGGGCTGCGAGGTTGGGCCGGATCAAGATTGACCGGTCCGAGTGCTGACAAGCTTATGTCAGCATGATGACGCGGCATGGGGCAGGTTGGACCAGTTCGGGTCCAACCGGATCAAATCACGGTCGAACTTCGGGTCGGACTAGATCGGATCGGTCAACGATGATGTGTTGGGTCGAACAACAGGCCTAGCTAGTGGGCCGGGCGGGTCACGGGATGTCGGGTGACAGGGATGACTGGCACGTGTTGTCGGTGCGTGGGGCGCGTTGCCGGCATGTATCGTTGACTTTTAGAGTGAGAAACTTTGACCGCCAATTCTGGGAGCGTCTGAACTCTGTTTTCTATGATTCCGGCGGCATTGGAATCGTCTCAATGAGTACTTTCTTTCTGTGTGCTCAAAATTGATTTTTCACCACTTTCATTTCTGGGCAAAAATCCAAGATTCAACTCTGTCGGCTCTGATACCAATTTTTTGTGTCCCAAGAGGCCAGAGATGAACACCAAACACACACAGGAATAAGACACACAAGTTTTACGTGGTTCGGCAATGGCCTACATCCACGGGCAGCGATTTCACTATGATTTCAAGAAATACAAATGTTGAATTCTTAGCAAATAATTGCATTCAACTGCTGTGTTAATCTTTTCTCCCAAGCTCTCTCTTTATAGCTGGTGAGAAGAGGATATCTCAAGTGGTGTTTGAGCTTATCCATGACTAAGCTCCTCCATGACTCATTGCCACAAATATCTCTGACAACGGTTTGAAAAAAACACAGTTTGAAAAATGAAGCTTGAGACCAAGTCCAATCTGAGCCACTTCTTCACAAATCTCCACATTGACAAATATTCTTCATCTACCATAGTGATCTGATCAACACTGCCGTACACCTGAAGGTGACTAATTTCGAGAAACATTGATCAAGTCCAAATAGTGTTGGAACTTGATCACAGTGACAACTTTTGTCAGCATGTCTGTAGGATTATCTGCAGTACCAATTTTCTGAAGGAGAATTTCCCCTTCGTTCAAAATTTCCCGAATAAAGTGAAAACGAACATCAATATGCTTGGTGCAAGTATGATGAGCCTGGTTCTTCGCTAAACAAATAGCACTTTGCTTTCTTCTCTTTGTATATATATTTGGGTTGTGCTCTCATTAATGAAAAATATACATTCTTTCTCTATCTATGTGTAGGACACTTACAATTATAAATTTCTTTAAAATATTAAAAATTCCATTTTTAACCATCATTGGCCCATTCTTCTATTTCATATGATATGGTGTAAGTGATTGCATTCTACAACTAATATCCTATTTATAGATTTTTTTTTTTTTAACAATTCAGTTGTCTTCTCATTTATCTTATGTTCTCCACATTTTTGTTTGTGGATGGGTGTATTAATGCGCCATGCACTTGTGCATCTAATTAAATATATTTTCAGATTAGGGTTTATCAAATTTTATAGAACTTTAATATGTTTCTATGTGCACTTTGAAATTTCATTTGTAGTATTTCGCTTTTGAAAACTGAAACTTACCTGCATTGTGAAATTTAGAACCATGTTCCTGCTTATGTGCCTAATCCTGATGCTCTTTTTTCTTTCTTTGTACATAATACAGTGCATAAATTTAGTGGCTCAAATAGTCATTGTAAATAGCTTGGGAAACTCTTACCATTTGAAGTTCCTGACAATCATCAAATTCACTGCCCCATCTTAAGTGGGTAGTGAAAACTTGCAGATTGATAATTGTAAATCACCAAGTGACATGTATTTTTTTTTTTTTTTTTATGACTTTTTGCTTTATGTAGATTTTGTGATTGCCAGAAGATCTGGTTGTAATCTTTTCTCCAAGTACATGTCTATCTTGTCTGCTGAGGGTTCAAATTATTTACATTTCAGATAGTCTTGCCTTTTGGTTTGGTTTGATCAGTTTGTTAGCTGGTTCTGCTTAAAATTTCTATAACACTTCAAATAGGCATATAAATATACCCAGCTTTTAATAATATGACATACTCCTTTACAGCCCCTAAAAAATTGCCCCTTATTAAAACGATTGTCCTTTTTATGAATAGAGAATAGAGAAAAAGGAGGCATCAAAATCTGTGGCTTTCGTATTTACTATGTATTTTATTTTATTTTTGCATGAGTTTATCAATTCAATCAATGAAGTTTGGTGATTAAGTGCTTTTTTTCTTAAGTGTCAGACGTGGGCTCTGAAATGACAGTTTAGCATTCTTTTGCAGTGCAGAGAGATTCCTGACAAAAGTAAATTGCATCACTTGCCTGTGAACCATGTGGAGAACGGTTTACATCATGACCGGCCTAATCTGGACAATTCTTTTCCGAGTGGTATCAAACAGCGCTTACTTTCATTCATATTTCGGGGAATATGGAATGAAGAAACAGATCCAACCCAGGTGGGTTATTAGACTCACCAATCCATTTTATTTTCTTAGTCTCTGAATTTTTCAAAGTTTTTTTTTTTTAGATAAGCAAGAATTTATAAATCCAAAGCGGGCAGAGCCCGAAAGAACAAAGAAATGAACCAAAGGCCACAAAAACCTAAGGAAAAACGGACAGCACCTCCCCTAAAACAGGGACAAAAACAGAGAACACCTGCCTAAAAAACCAACCAGAAACAAACCCAAGAGACACACAGGCCTCAACCACAACAAAACAACAACAAATAAACCCACAGCCCAGGCACAAGCAACAAACAACAACATAAAAACAAAGAACACACAAAAAAGCCCACAGCCCGGGCACAAGCAACCAATAGCAACCAAAACTCAGCAGGACAAGAAAGCCCACAACCAAGAACCAAATAGAGAAGTCAACCAGTACTAAGGATATCAACAGAGAAACCCCAATTAAAACAAAGCTCCCGGTTCCTAGGGTTGTCCTCAACTTTTTCAATGTTCCAGACTCTGCATTTAACATCAAACATAATCACCTGGATAATGGCATCATACGAAGAGTACACATTCTCATGAATACGATGGTTCCTCTCTCTCCAAATATGATAGATAGTTGCAGCCGATCCCAATTTCTTGACTAAAACAGGAAATTTCTTTCCTTCGAGAGAAGAAATGGCCCAAATCAGCTCATTATCCCAAAATCTAGGAGTGTGATGAATACTGCATTTTAGAAGAATCTCCTGCCAGATTTTTGAAGTGAAATGGCATTGAAAGAACAGATGGTCTCTTGTTTGAATATTACTCCTACAGAAGATGCATGTAGCAGTGTCCACAATCCCCCATTGCAAAAGTTTTCCCAAAGTATTAAGCCTATTTTTAATTGCAAGCCAAAGAATGAAGCTATGTCTTTTAATAGCATCAGAAAACCAAATACATTTGCCCCAATCAACAATGGAGAGCCGGCCTCTAATCTTATCCCAAGCAGAAGCTATAGAGAACAACCCACTATTCGACTCTTTCCATACCACCTTATCCTCCAAGGACAAGTTAGGATCAAGCATCCCCAACTGGATCTGTCTGAGCTCCATAAGGTCCAGAGAATTTATAACAGGCTAGTTCCAACTCCTCTCTGCTATGATAGCACTCACCTTAGCTTGGTTAGAGATACCAGAATCATAAATAACCCGGTCACCAAAATGTTTAGAGATAGGACCACAAGGTAACCATTGATCATGCCAAAGAAAGGTGTTCATACCATTACCAACTCTATGAATAATCATGGGTCTAGCAAAATCTCTGAAGTTAAAGATCTTTCTCCAACTCCAAGAACATTCAGAAGGCACCTTTATACTCCAGAAACTCCTCCCACGAAGCAGATACTTATCAACCCAAGCCAGCCAAATGGATCCCGAAGAGGCAAATAAGTTCCAAATATGTTTTACAATAGAAGCTCTATTCCAATATTCAATTCTTCTTAAACCAAGACCACCTTCTTGCTTAGGATTACAAATGGAAGACCAACTAACTTTAGCTCCAACAGCATTTGAGGCCTCCCCTTTCCAAAGAAAAGAACTGAAAAGCTGCTCAATTTTCTTAATAACTCTTTTGGGAAGGTTAAAAACATTACACCAATAAACTTGGATCCCAAAAAGAACAGAAGTGAGAAGCTGTAACCTACCAGCATAAGATAGTCTCTTATTTGTCCAAGAATTAATGCGAGAGGCAATTTTTTCCAAAAGAGGTTGACAATCACTCGCTTTGAGTTTGGAGGAAATGAGGGGAACCCCAAGATATTTAACAGGCAGACTTCCTTCTCTAATGCTCAGAATGCTTTTTATGTTCTCTTTAACCTCCACAGGGACACCAGCACAGAACACCACACTCTTAGAACTATTAATCTTCAACCCAGATAGACTTTCAAAATAATCAAGGGCATTCTTCATGATATTAGCTGACTTCGCATCTCCATAAGCAAATAAGAAAAGATTATTTGCAAAGCATAGATGGGTCAACTCCAGTTTCCCACACCGAGAATGAAACTTAAAATCTTCAGACTTAGAAGCTTTTTGAAGGATTCTGGAAAACACTCCCATGGCAATCACAAAAAGGTAAGGGGACATGGGGTCTCCTTGGCGAAGGCCTCTCTCACCAGCAAAAAACCCCTCAAGGTTGCCATTCAGAGCAATGGAGAATTTGGGAGATGTAACACAGGCTCTTATCCAATCAATCATAAGCCTAGGGGTTTCAATAGCTTCCAGAACAGCAATTAAGAAGTCCCAACCAACCGAATCATAGGCTTTCATCAAATCAACTTTAACACCACATCTAGGGGTCCCTTTGTTTTGATGGTAATTCTTTAAAATCTCCTGAGTGAGAAGAATGTTATCAACAATTCTCCTTCCTTGCACAAAAGCTGTTTGGTTGGCACTAATAAAATTAGGAAGACAAAATTTCAACCTGTTAGCAATAATCTTTGAAATACATTTATAAACAACATTGCAACAAGCTATAGGCCTAAATTCATTCATGGCTGAAGGATTTGGGATTTTAGGAACCAAAGCAATAATAGTAGCATTAACTTCCCCCAACAGCTTTCCACTTTGAAAGAAAGAGAGAACAGCTCTAGTGACATCTTCTCCAACAATATTCCAGCATTTTTTTTTTTTTAAAAAAGAAGAAAACCCATCAGGACCAGGGGCTTTATCATCCTTGATAGAGAACATACATCTTTAACCTCCATAGCAGTGATTTGAGAACTAAGAATATTAATCTGATCAAGATTCCATTTAAGCCCTTCCAGCTTGTTCAACTCTTCATGCAAAGATAACCTGGAATGGTACTTAGTCCCTAAGATTCTTTGGAAGTGGGAGACAGCTTCAAACTTCAACCCTCTTGATCCTCAATTTTTTTACCATCACTATCGAACAAACACTTGATAGAATTACGACCATTTCTAGCTTTAACAGACTTATGGGAAATTACATTTAGATCCCTTCAACTATCATCGATTTACACTTTTTACCCTTGTAGTTTTAATTGCAACATATTGAACCCTATAGTTTTGATTTATGGCACTTTTCAATTCAACCGCGTGGCTCTTTATTTTGTTTGCTAGGCAAGTAATGGGGTTCCTCACATGGCACCAATGTTGAATTTAGTCATGAATTTGTCCACTTTAATCAGGTTCCTCTGTTTTTATTTGCTGGACAAGCAATGTAGATAGCTGGTTTTGAAGTGTCCTCTCTTAGTCTGTTTTCCAACAGGGAAGAAAAGACAAAAAAATTTCTACTCTTCAGTCTTGAATTTGATTTTTCCACTCTTTTTTTTTTTTGGGTGCAAGATTTTTCCTCTCTTCAAGTCTAGATACTTTGTGCTAATGGTTTTCAGAATTTCCATAGGTCAGACTCATGAGTCCCTTTCTCCAACAATCAACTACGGTTTCTCACAGTTGCTCATCTGTTCAGCTATAAAAGGGAAGGAGTACTAGTTCATGTTTGTGCCAAACCATACAAACCCACAAGGGAATTAAGAGTCAAGTACTGTAAAGCTAGCAATGGACTCTTCCCTCCCTCTCCATCTCTGCCATGTCCAAAGATCAGCTGTTATCATTAACAGATCACATGCCTTCCTCCATTCCATAGCTTTAATGGCCCTGATTTACTAGAGCTTCTTCTCTCTTCCATGACACCAAAAGTACTACAAACATACCCAAGTTACCATGGCTTATGGTGTTTGCTTCTGAGCTACTACTTTCTTTCATATGGCTCCTCAGCCAAGCTTGTCGATGGCGACCCGTTTCTCGTACCGTCTTTCCAGAACGATTGCCGGAAGATAAACAACTTCCGGCTATCATCGTCTTTATATGCACTGCTGATCGGAATAAGGAGCCTGCTGTGGGTGTGATGGACACTATTTTGTCAGCCATGGCACTGGACATATGCCAGAGAAGCTTCATGTGTACGTTTCTGATGACTGGGGTTCACCTTTAACTTTGCATGCTGTGCGTGAGGCATGGGGATTTGCTTAGGGATGTCAAAGGGCGGGTTTGGGACGGGTCACCCCTTTCCCAACTCCGTCCCATTTAAGAAAACCTCATTCCATTCCCGTCCCAAACCCGTGACGGGTTAAGATTTGGAATCCCATTCCCGTCCCAATTAAAAGATCCCATCCCATTACCGTTCCGTCCCATTTGCTATTTTCTTTCTACTTTTCTCAATTTTCTCAATACCTAAATAAATTACAAAATATATTGATGAATATTAAAGATAATTGTTACTTATAAGAGTAAAATAAATTAAACCCCTTAAGGGGCATGATTGAAATTTCAGTTTATTAAGGAGAAACTTAATTGTATAATACCTATAAAATAAATATAATAAAAATACATAAACATATATAATCGGGGCGGGGCGGGTTTTAAAGCCCTCATCCAAAACCCTATAGGGTTTTCAAACAAAATCTCAAACCCGCCCCTAACTCTATTAGGATGATCCCAAACCCTTCCCAATAGGGGCAGGGCGGGGCGGGTACCCGAATAAACCCGCCCCGTTGACATCCCTAGATTTGCTAGGTGGTGGCTGCCCTTTTGCAGGAAGTATGGTATCAAGACTAGGTGCCCCGGTGCTTAATTTTCAGCTTTAGAGGATGATTATTTTCATTCTCAGGACAGCGAGTTCATGGCAGAATGGCAGAAGATTAAGGTTAGTTTATTCTGTGTGTGTGTGTGTTTTGGTTTTGATCATAAAGGTCGAATTTATTTGCACTTATGTTGGCCACTCTATATTGGTCATAAGTAGTCACTAGAGCACTACAATTAGGAAAAGTTCATTCAACCTCGCATGTATGTCCAACTTTGAACATATATTAATTGAGAAAACGACTGTTGGATTAGATGTTTCGCTTATACATATCATGTATGCAAAAAATCATATTAATTGAAAGCTCGATTTTTACAATTTTAAGAAAAAAATATAAAACATAATAAAAAATTATAAAAAATTATTCTAGTTTATTTTATGAAAAACTGACTGTTAGATCAATACGGTTAGTTTTTCAAAATACATGTTTCAAGTTGGTCAGGCACACCAGGGAAGAAAAAAAAAACGACTAAAAAGGAAATTTGAATAAAATTGTGTGGACAATTATAGTCCATTTATCAAGATTGATTATGCATGATAATGACATGATGTAAATGACGATTATGGTGTAGGAAAAATACGTGGCGTTCAAGGAACAAGTAATGGGAGCAAGAGAACACGGTGGGATAGGAGACAAAAATATCAATACCAGTCAAGATCACCCTGCTGTCGTTGTGGTAATTTTTTTTTCTGCAGATGACTGGCTAATTTCAATTGTGGGGGCCACATGAATATATATGCTGTCTCCATTACGTTACATTTGGAGCATATATACAGATATATTCATATGAACCTGTCATATGATCGTATATGTGCATAAATATATCTCTATCTTTACTGATTATATATCTTCTGCCATGGCATTGCCTCTACCGACAAAACAACTCTCTACAAATTTTGCATATATGACTATATGAGTCAAATTTTATTAAAACCAATTAAGGTACCATAAATATGTATTAATGGGACGTATTTTTTTAGAAGAGAGATCTTTGACTTGAGCACATAAAAATGTACCTATATCTATTTACTAAAATGATAATATTAGGCCCCGTTTGGATCGGAGGAATCAAATAGGTCAGAATGGAATCCGATTCCATTCCCAAGCTGGCATGGAATTGAATCAGAAATTTATTCCATATGAAGCATTTGGATACTGACTGGAATTAGGGATCAGAATGACAGTCCATTCCATTTCCTGTGTTTGGCAATGACAGGAATGGAATGAAATTTTCTGTAATTTTCCAATTTTACCCCTTTGCTAATAATCACAAAATATCACATGAACAACATCATTATTTGGAAATAAATGGCTTAAATTAAAGCAACTCTGAGCAACTTCAAATTTATTTTACTTTTTATCCAAAAAAAAAAAAAAGCATTATTATTATTATTTTTTTTTTGATAAGCAAAGAACATCATTTCTGTAGAAGATATTTTCATGTATATCCACACACAAATAAAAAAAAGGAAAATGCCTGCACAAGGAAGATATTTTCATGTATATCCACAAAACCATAAGCCCTTCATTGACTCATATTATATATATATATAACGGTACAGATTGATAATATCATGCATTTCTGAAAGAACTCGAAGAACAAAGAGATGAGTAACGCCACTAACCTGGGGGTCTTAAGCTGGCCCTTTTTCGACGAGGTTTAGCACTGGGTCTTCTCTTTGGAAATCGAGTGTCTGTTAAGCTGTGGAAACAGTTCGATGCCGGAATCCATGGATACTGCCGATGAAGTGAGCCGAAAAAGAATGTCGATGCACGTGATATTAGGGTTCTGGATATGGGTCGAATGATGGTTCTTAGGGCTCCGAATCCCATCTCTCAATGCACGAATTTCTGCAGACGACAGCAGGGGGTCGACGGCGTGAGCTTCGACGGCAGCAGGTGGTAGTGTGAGCCCCGACGTCGGCGGCGTGGGAGGGACTGCAGAGGGAGACGAACGTCGGCATGGCTCTGACGGCAGCTGGGGGTCGACGGCGTGAGCTTCTACGGCAGCATGGGGTAGTGTGAGCAGGGGGTTGTGTTTTGAGGGTCGTATTTTGAGGGTTAGTCCAGACTTTTTTGATTCCGCCTCACAGTCGGTAATCACATTACCGCACCCCCCGCTAGCAATGAAATTCCGCCCATCAGCAGGAGTTCATTCCCGGTCATTCCAACTTACTGGTTCCATTCCGTGCTCAAGATAACATCCAAACGGCGCCTTATGGAATCCATTCCCATTCCAGGCGGCCATTCCCCCGATCCAAACGGGGCCTTAGAGATATTGGATCGAGTTAGACTAAGTTTGTACCTTTTGGCCAAAAAATAATGCTCACAATATGTACATGCGGATATGATTATAGCCCAGCCCTGAGACTGGGTAGGTTACTCACAACTGACCTCCTGTCGAGGTCTTGGAGTAACTTTTATCTAAGTAGCTTTCATGTTAGCTCTGAACATAAATGCTACAAAGTGGACAATATTGAGTATTCTGATTTAATTAAATTGTTTATCAACCGGTAACCAATTTGCTTTCTATGACTTGATCAATTGTTTGATGCAGTTGAGGACACATTTTTTTTTTTAAATATATATTTTCTCACATCCTTGGCAGGTGATGCATGGTAATTCTATTGATGCATCGGTTGTGGACAAAGCTAAGATGCCTCTTCTAGTATATGTTTCACGCGAGAAAAGACCTTCTCATCCACATAATTTCAAGGCTGGAGCCATCAACGTCCTTGTATCTCTCTCTCTCTCTCTCCACCTGCACACACAAAAACTCACACAAACGAAATGACTCACAGTTAATATTATTGTTGCAGCTCAGAGTATCCGGCGTGATAAGTTATTCTTTTTAAATACTAGTGTTGGTTTGTGATATGTATTGCAATGACCCTTCCTCTGCCCGACAAGCAATGTGTTTCCATTTTGACCCAAAGATCTCAGCCTCACTGGCTTTTGTTCAATTCCCTCAGAAATTCATTGACATCAGCCAGAATGATATCTACGATGGACGATTGAGATATGGATTCGCGGTATTGATCCATATTTATAGCTTACTCCTGCATCAAACATTACATTTTTAAGAAACTAATTAAGTTAACCCTCTTCTGATTGTTTCATTAATTTTTGGACACCAATTCAGATGGGATGGTGTGGGTTGAGAGTCCCCACTGACTCTTCTAAAAAAATCTTCATCATTCCCTGTTCTTCATCCACTTCCTCTTTGGATTCTAGAGAAATCATCTCTAGATTTCTCGTGTCTTTCCTTCTTTCTACATTTATTTGTCTCTCTAGAAGCATCTCTATTGCCGGCTACCATGGAGCATTGTAGAAGCTTCGGTGGGATAAAAACCTACTCTACCAAGTCGGTGACAACATTTATAAATAGGGGTTGCATAGAAGATGAACTGACATTGGCTAAGGAAACATTGTTAAAACTTTCCAATGGGAGTAACAAAATTGGATCACATTCTTAGCATTGACAAATCATTCAGTGATAAGACGGGGCTAGGGTATGTTGAGTCTTCTAGTGTTCCATCATCTTCAGGAACCAAGTTTGTTCCTTCATCAAAGTCATATCTTGAAAATGAGACTTTGCCTCACTCCAATCCAAAGAGGCCTCACTTCAATCCAAATTCCATTAAAGTGATACCCACATGCCATTCTTGTGGTATCAAAGGACATATAAGACCAAATTGTCCTATGAAAGAAAAAAAATCAAGTAAAGAGTTTTTCCCAAAAATTGGTGATTTGTCACCATTGTGGTGTCATGGGTCACACTAGACCTAATTGTTTCAAGTTGATGAATAGAGGTCAAATCAATCAATTTGCATCCACTTGCCATCATTGTGGCAAAGTTGGTCACATTAGACCAAATTGTTTTCTTCTTGAGAAGTGTCAAGTTGTGTCTAGACATAGAAATGCTCCTAGGATAAAAGTTGATCTAATTTCAAATAAGAGGCTCCCTAGGTCACACAAGGTTAGGAAAGGCAACAAAATTTGGGTAAGAAAGAATAGTGTTAAATGTATGGTTATACACACTGCCTTGAGAGCGAAAGAGTGCAAATAATGGTACTTTGACAGTGGATGTTCTCGTCACATGACAGGAGACAAGTAACTGTTTGTTCATTTTGAAGAGTGCAATGGAGGTACTGTCACTTTTGGTGTTGGTAATAGATTAAGCATTAAAGGTAGAGGGATTGTTGAATCTCATGGTTTTCCTAAATTAGATGATGTCTTGTTAGTGGATGGACTTAAAGCTAATCTTATTAGCATAAGTCATCTTTGTGACAACAATTTTTCTGTGAACTTTACCAAGGTTACATGTCGTGTCTTTGGTAGAGATGGAAAGTGTGTTCTTGAAGGAAAAATAACAAGCGATAATTGTTATGGGATAGTTCCAAATGAGTCTCTTGTGTGCAATAGAGCCAAAGTTGATGATGTTGAGTTGTGGCATCAGAGACTTGGTCACATCAATTTCAAAGATTTCTCAAAATTGCCAAAAAATGAAATTGTAAAAGGTGTTCCTAAGTTTGTTATAATTGAGAAAAGCATTTGTGGTCCATGTCAAAAGGGTAAACAAATTAGAGTGTCTCTTAAAAAGACAAAAGGGATTCATACATCTAGACCTCTAGAGTTAGTTCATGTTGATCTCATGGGTCCCATGAGAACTGAAAGCTTAGGAGGCAAGAAATACATTTTTGTAATGGTCGATGACTATTCTAGACACTCTTGGGTAAAATTTTTGAGAGAAAAATATGATTGTTTTGAGAATTTCAAAACCTTGTGTAGGCAACTTCAAATTGAAAAAGGATGTGTTATTAATCAAATCATTAGGTTGATAAGTGATCATGGAAGGGAGTTTGAGAATTCAGAGTTTAGTGAATTTTGTGATAGTGAGGGTATAAATCATGAGTTTTCTGCTCCTAATACACCTCAACAAAATTGTGTTGTTGAAAGAAAGAACAGAGTCATTCAAGAAATGGCTCGTATCATGTTATTGAGCAAAACCTTGCCTAAATACTTTTGGGCTGAGGCTGTCAATACTGCTTGTCATATCATCAATCGTGTCTATATGAGATCATGCACTCAATGTTCTTCATATGAACTATAGAAAGGGAAGAAACCTAATTTGAAATACTTTAGCGTCTTTGGAAGTAAATTTTACATTCTTAGGGATAGAGAATCCTTGGGAAAATTTTACTCTAGAAGTGATGATGGTGTCCTATTGGGTTACTCAACAAATAGTCGAGCTTACAGAGTTTTCAATCTTAGGACTTCTACTGCTATGGAGTCCATAAATGTTGTCATTGATGATATGGTAAGTAAGGAAGTTGATAAATCTCTCGATGTTGAAGAAGAAACATCTCATGTACCTAGTTCACCATCTCAAGATGATGGTATTGATAATGATACAGTAGAGGAAGGTAGTGATGCTCAAGTGATTGACACCACAGTTGTTGATAGTTCTATTCCTACTTCATCTTGGTCCAAAAGATATCATTCTAGTGATAATATTGTAGGAAATCCTGAAGTTGGAGTTAGAACTAGGAGTCAAATTGAGAATGAGATGACATTTCTTAGTTATACTTCTAAGATTGAACCCAAAAATGTCAAAGAAGCATTACTTGATGAAGAATGGATTATTGCAATGCAAAAAGAGCTCCATCAGTTTGTGAAGAATGATGTTTGAGATTTAGTTCCTAAACCTTCAAACAAAAATGTCATTGGAACCAAATGGATTTTTAAGAATAAAACTGATGAATCTGGAGTGATTGTTAGGAACAAGGATAAGCTAGTAGCACAGGGATATACTCAGGAAGAAGGCATAGACTTTGATGAAACTTTTGCACCTGTCGCTAGGCTTGAATCTATTCGCTTGCTATTGTCTGTTGCATGTCGTCTTAAATTCACATTGTTCCAAATGGATGTGAAGAGTGCCTTATTGAATGGTTTTCTTCAAGAAAAGGATTCGAAGATCCACATTATGCTAATCATGTTTACAAACTGAAGAAAGCTTTGTATGGTCTTAAACAAGTTCCAAGAGTTTGGTATGAGAGATTAACTTCATATCTTCTTGAGAGAGGATTCATTAGAGTAAGTGTTGATAAAACTCTCTTCATCAAAACTGTGAAACGATCATTTGTTGTTGCTCAAGTGTATGTTGATGATATTGTCTTTGGATCAACTTTGAATGCACTTGCTTATAGCTTTTCTGAAGAAATGAAAATGGAATTTGAAATGAGTATAGTTGGTGAATTAATATATTTCTTAGGTCTTCAAGTTCGACAGATGGATGATGGGATTTTTGTATCTCAATCCAAGTATGCAAAAAACCTTGTTAAGAAATTTGGGTTAGAAAATGCAAAGCATGCTAGGTCACTAATAAGCACTAGCACAAAACTTTCCAAAGATGAAAGTGGAAAGGGTGTGGGACAAACATTGTTTAGGAGTATGATTGGTAGTTCGTTATATCTTACAGCAAGTAGGCCTGACATCTCTTATAGTGTAGGTGTGTGTGCTAGATTTCAATCAAATCCTAAGGAGTCACATCTTCATGCTGTCAAGCGAATCATTCGCTATGTTAGTGGGTCATTAGAATATGGTCTTTGGTATTTAAGGGACACCAATCTTAATCTTGCTTCATATTCCGATGCCGACTTGACTGGAAGTGTAGCTGACAGGAAGAGCACTTCTGGAGGATGTTTCTATGTTGGAAACTCCTTAGTGTCTTGGCATAATAAGAAACAAAATTCTATTACTTTGTCAACAGCTGAAGCAGAGTACATTGCTGCTAGTGCATGTTGTGTACAACTTTTGTGGATGAAACAAATGTTGAATGACTATGGTGTCAAAGATTCAAGTTTGGTTGTGTTTTGTGACAATGAGAGTACTATCAATATTTCAAAAAACCCGGTTCAACACTCTAGAACAAAACATATTGACATAAGACATCATTTCATAAGAGATTTGGTTGAAAATAAAGTGCTAACCATGCAATTTGTTTCTTCAACAAATCAACTTGCTGATCTTCTCACAAAACCTCTTGACAATGTAAGATTTGAATACTTGAGAACAACAATGGGGATTTGTATCATCGATTAAGTGAGCTCAATGGATTGAATACTTTCATGATACTTAAAGTTGATGTTTGTTGATCATGTCTATATCTTGTGTATTTTATATCATCTTCATATTGTATTTAGTTAAATATGATTGAATCTAAAGAATTCTGCGAATTGTTGATAATGATTGCTTCATCACATGATATAACTTCCACGATGTTTGAAGACTGATGTTGTGTTCATTATACTCTGTAACTGAGAAATAGATTGACCTATAAGTAGATCATATTTATATCTCCTCAAGTCTCTTTCATCTCTTGGGTTTTGGGAACCTTCTATTCATATATACATTTCCAATGAAAGTGAAAGTATGGCTCTCAGTTCAAATTGCCGCATATGCAAAAGGAAAAGGAAAGAACATCAAAAATTGAAGGAGAGAATTGATTTTCTTCTCAATTGAAAATGCTTCAAAGCAAAGAAATGAAAAGAAAAATCAAATCAAGCAAAGCTTCAAAAAGATCAAACAAAATGTTTGAATCTCATGTTATATGCATTTCATATTTATTCTATGGGATTCCATTATTCAATCTTATGTTATCTTGAAGGAGAGATAGTCATTCATATCTACTTGGTTTGACTTCTATAGTATCAAACATTGCATAATACTCACAAGCTTTTTGAATTTGCATCTTTTACTTTATACATGCATATGAATCAATCTTTTCAATGCACACACTCATTATCATGGATTCTCATATTTCACACATTGAATTCTTAGATGATATTAGTTATGCATGATGATTGTAGTTCTTGTCTTCACATTTTCCTTGTTATTCATCATGATTGGAGTCTATTTCCTTAAGATTCTCTCGGTCGATTTCATGGTACACTCAATTCTTCAAATATCTGTGAGTTTGGTTCTTAGCAAAAAGGCGATATTGAATGTCTCTAAAGTCTCATATTTCAAAGATTGTGACATTTAATGACCAATTCTTGTGAAAATCTTGTTTAATTGTGTTTTTGAGGAAGTTGGATTGATACACACCATGTCTGAATCGATCCAAATTGATTTTGGGATTTCTTGCTCACTGACTTATGAAATTGGATTGATCTAGCCATACTTTGGATCGATCCAAATTGATTTCTTGCAATACATGCCTTCTGTTTATAGAAATTGGATCGATCCAGCCCTACCTTGGATCGATCCAAATTACTTTTTGAAAAACATTGCTTCTTTTGGGGCTAATTGGATCGATCCAGCCCAGTCTTGGATCGATCCAGGTTCATGAATTTGTGCTTTTTAAGGCAAAATCCGTACATAACTGTTCATTCTCTTATCTCTTTTTCTCTGTGTTTCTTCTTCTCTCCGCCTAGGGTTTCACTTTCGAAGTTCTTTTCTCACCCATTTCGTGCAAATTTGTTCCTCATCTCTCATCATGACTTCATCATTGTGGGATTTATGCTTGTTATGCCTCGGATTGTTATGGTTTCGGGTTCTCTTTCTCTCTATGGCTGGTGGTGAAGGATCAAGGCATGGGGGTTCTTCCTCCAAAAGGAAGGGCAAGACCCCAATCACGAAAAAGAGGAAAAATGTGCCTCTTTCCCCTCAAGCCTAGGGTAATCTACCTAACCCTCTACATGTGGATGATCCTATGGTTGAGGAACCTTCTCACCCTCCCGTGAAACTCACTCAAGAACAACTTTTTGAGCGGTGTCCTGTCATCTGTGAGCGTCAGGTAATACCCAAGAACATGTCTCACACTTTGTTTATTCAGATGGTAGATTTTCATAAACTTGGAAGGTTTTAGCAACCCATTGGGCCATTTATTCCTACTATTGTTAAGAGTTTCTACATGGGCGCCCATATTGTGAACACCAATACCATGGATATTGTTTCTAGGGTTAGAGGAAAGACCATAGTGCTTACTCCTCAGATGATTGCCGATTACCTAGATATTCAGAGACCACCCCCTGGTGTCCCTGTGTTCTCATTTGAGAATGACACCTCTATTAGTGAGGACCTCCTGGATCACACTCTCTGCACTCCTGCTGGATTGAAAAATGGAAAATTTATACAAGGTCATTGCGAGAGGATTATTGTGCTTTGAACATCATTATGTGGTGGAATCTATTCCCTGGAGGAAGCATGGTTCATTTTGAGTATCCTAAGGCTTAGTTATATTATGCATTCATGTCTGGCGTTGTCATTGACTTTGCCTAGATAATCTGGGATACCATTTGTGTAGTGGCAAGGGCCACTGAGATAAAAAATGCATTACCATATGGGGCTATGATTACTGAATTCTGCAAGAAGCTTGGAATGAAGACCTCTCCCTCTGACAAGCCTACTCGTGGTCCCATCAATCTGACTTGTATTAATCGCAGTTGAGGCCACTCTACTGCTCAGGGGAGTGACTCAGAGGGCGATGCTCCCCATGATGAAGCTGCTAAAGATGCTCTGCCTGCTCCTGTGGTATATCTTTTGACGATTGCCGGTTTACACCAACGGATGGCTGCCATGGAAGTGCGTCAGAGTCGCACTAATGAGAAACTTGATCAGATTATTAGCATATTGTCTAGTCAACGTTCCAGTGTTGCTGGTGGTTCATCTACTGCACCTACAGCCTCGGGTGATACAGCTCCATTCTCTCCTCCACTTGAGGATCCATCCACTTTTGGTGGTGGTGACTTTAACCTTTGAGGGTCCACCCTTCTTTACTCTCTTTGTTTGTTTATGACAAAAAGGGGGAGAATTTTGAAGCTTAGGCTTAGGGGGTGATTTGTTTGTTTTGAAAAATTTCGTAATCTTGTCTATGTTTTTCTTGATGTATGGTTGACTGTTGAACTTCTGAATATTATGAATCTAATGTTATTTTGATTTATGAATGTGAATGATTGTGGCATTGTTTCCGCTTGATAAATCTACTTTTGATTATTCAATGTGCTACTCTAGTTCACTTTATGCTGCATAAGGTATTTTGTGAAGTATGTGCAGGTTCAACAGATTTCAAAAAATTGAAGTGAAGCTCATTGGCTTTTAGCCAAGTTGTTAATTGTATATATTCTTTTCATGTATTTGTTCAAGTGAGGGGGAGTGAATCATGTTTCAAGGTTTCTTTGGTTCATTTTCTTTTCTCTTGTTTTATATTTTAGTTTTGTCACGAAACTGCCAAAGGGGGAGATTGTTAGGTTTAGATTATGTGTGTTGGCTTGTTTCGTTTCAAAACTTGGTTTGGGTTGTACATTTTCTAGTATGTGTGCTAATGATCACAAGCGAAGTCGTGCCTAAAGTTCCCAACTCACCATGGATTAGGATGGTAAGTGACTTAGTGACCTATGGATCATGTTTAGGTGGTTTAGATGTCTTATACTTTTTCATACCCTTTGTGTGTGGCCATGAATCGATCAAAATGACAAAATTGGGGTTTTCAATAAACCTGGATCGATCCAAGGGTGTTCTGGATCGATCCATGAGAATTCAACTACAGAATCTGTGCAGAATTTCATACCACTTTGGATCGATCCAAGCCCCCTGGATCGATCCAAGATCGTAAAATTTGAATTTTTCCTATTTTTCATTCTTATTTCTGATTGGTCATTTGCCACCTATATATATATTATGTCATCTGAGATTCAGGGTTACGACAGCCTCCAGAGAATCATACCGAATTAAGCCCTAAACATTTTCCTCTCTTGTGAACCTTGAGTGTTTTTCTTTCCTTGGAAGAATCATATTGAATCTTCATTCATATCTTATGGATTCAACTTGATTGCTTTTAGGACAGTCTAGAAACCTTGGAAACAACACTTCAATATCTATGGTGAGAAATTTCTATGGAGATAGGAAATTTCTCATGACTTTTGATTGAAGAAATCAAGAGTGAGGCCAATGGGATTGGTTGCTGAGCATGATGTGAAGATGGAGGACTCATTGGGATGAGTTGATGAGATCTTAATACACTAGGCCAGGGTTTGGTGAGAGCAAGTGTATGGTATAATCTCTGTACTCCTTTTTCTATAGTGGATTGCTGTTTTTGTCCCGTGGTTTTTTCCCGAAAGGGTTTTCACGTATATCTTGCGTTCCTTGTGTTGATTTACTATATTGAGATATATGTTGCTAACTATCAAGAAGGATGGAATGATTTCTGCTTTGTTCATGGATCCCTCGTGGGATAGTTAAAATATCATTTGTATTTCTTGCTCACAGGTGTTTGTGTTTATTCCTAAAAGAATGAATTTAATTTGTTGCTTGTGTGTAATGTTCATATATGTGTGATTTCTTGTGAAAAAATTTTGAAGTATTGTAGATCTATAGGGAATCAAGTTTTTCAGTAAGGTTTCTCTCATGCTCAATGTTACATAGCTCAAGAGATAACTATTTCCATCTCATGTTGGATTAGCATTCATGCTTGAAAATGTTTTCAAAAATTGCTCAAAAATGTTTTAGAACACTTAGTTAACTTGCCCAAGTGTTTTATGTTAATTTTAACTTAAGATTTTTGAAATATTAACATTGCAACTTCCCTAGTCGACTAACCCTTTAGTCCTAGTCGACTAAGTGAAGTTCAGAGGCAGTGTTTTGAGAAATCTTGAGTTAGTCTTCTAAGCACCCTGTTCTAGTCGACTAATAGTTTCATAATCGACTAACCTTATTTTCCTAGTCGACTAATGGCAGGTCCAGAAGCCATGTTTTGTTGCAAAATTACCAGTCGACTAATGACCTCTTTCTAGTCGACTAATCGATCCCGGCAAATTTTCTAAAAGTGATTTTAAGTTGCTAGTCGACTAATAATGTTGTTCCTAGTCGACTAACAAACCCAAAAAATATTCAAACTGATTTTAGCTTAGATAGTCGACTAATCCTTAGTACCTAGTCGACTAACCGAGTTTGGGAAAGCAAAACCTTTTGAAAAATGACTGTTAGTCAACTAATCACCTTGTCATAGTCGATTAAGAACTCTGCAACTTCAAAACGGTTATTTCTTTTTATGGCAAATTGAGCATTAAATAAAGCCAACCTACTCCCACCTTCTCTAATCAGACTCCAAGGGTTTCAAACGGCCATTTTGGCCCTAGTTCATTATATATAGTGGCTTGGCTCTCATTTATTGCTTACCTAGTTAATCTCTCTCATCCATTTCACTCTCAAGCATTCATTATTCAAGTTTCTCTTTGAGAAAAATCTAAGCTATTGTTGTTGAGCATTTGAGTGACCATTTGTTCATCTTGTATTTATTACAAATCAGCTTTGTGAAGTATTTATTGTATTGCTCTCCATTCATCTTGTATTTATTGTGAGATTGTAAGGGTTTTGAGGACTCTTGTGGATGGGTTGTCTTCCACCTAGAAAGAAGGCAAGTGTAAAGGTTTCTCCACCTTGAAGGAGTGTTGATAGTGGATTAAACCTCTCGACAGAGTTCTTGAGGAGTGGATGTAGGCGGAGACCGAACCACGTAAATCATTGTGTTTGAATCTCTCTAACTCAATCTCTTTATTTCAAGTTTTATATTTGTTACTTGTTTTATTGAGTTATTATTTAATCTTGAATTCTATCTATCTAAAATTTAAGTTTGCAAAAAATATTGTATCCCATTTATTGAAAGATTTTTTATTTGCATATACTCTATTCACCCCCCTTCTAGAGTATATTTTGGGCCAACAGAATTGTTGCTGGAAATGAAAGTACAAATGGTTTAGATAATCGATGATTCCTAGTTAGTTATAAAATAATTGGCTGGGCAATATAGGATTACTAGCTGGACATTAGCACCTTATTTTGCTTTGGTGACACAATTGATGGAAGAATTTTCTAATGTGTTAGTCCATTACATTCCGAGAGAATTGAACCAAGAAGCCAATGAATTAGCACAGTTAGCTCTGGGATTAGGATTGTCAAGGGATGTGATGGACCGAATAATTTTGGTTCAAAAGAAATTTATGCCATCTGTGCGACAGTAAGATAATGTGTTAATTTGTGCTGGAAATGAAAGTACAAATGGTTGAGAAATTGATGATGATTGGAGAATACAGATTATCCAATATTTAAAAAATCCATATGGCACAGTCGATAAAAAATTGAAACACATAGCTATCAATTATATCACTTATGAAGATGTGTTATATAGGAAATCGGCTGATGGTTTATTGTTGAGGTGTTTGGATAAAGAGGAAGCAATAAAGGTTATGGCTGAGGTGCACGAGGGTATTTGTGGTACCCATAGAACCGGCATAAAAATGAGATGGGCTAATACATAGACATGGGCACTATTGGCCGTCCATTATGTCAGATTGTATTAATTATGTTAAAGGATGCGTTGCGTGTCAAAAACATGGTCATGTGCAAAAAGCGTCAGCAGTTGAAATGCAACCAATTATTAAACCATGTCCTTTTCGTGGATGGGCCATGGATTTGATTGGTAAAATTTATCCTCCATCGTCTAAAATGCAGAGCTTTATCATTGTGGCTACAGATTATTTTACCAAGTGGGTAGAAGCGAAGCCAATGAAAAAGGTTGATCAAGGCGATGTGATTTAATTTATTAAAGAGAATATTATTCACCGTTTCGGTTTGCCTAAATCTATCACAGTCGATTTTGGTACTGTCTTTACAGGGGATAAAATTGTAGCGTTTGTAAGACAATATGGCATTAAAATTTTAAATTCCACGCCGTATTATGCTCAAGCCAATGGGCAGGCTAAGGCATCAAATAAGGTTATTAAAAGTGTGGTGGAAAAAATGATTGAAGATAATCCCAGATTATGGCATATTTTAGTATCTGAAGCTTTGTGGGCCATTAGGAAGCCTTTTAAGACAAGTATAGGGACTAGTCCATATACGCTTACTTATGGCCATGACGCTGTGCTTGCTTTAGAAATAAAGGTGACATAATTAAGAGTAGCATTCCAAAATAAGTTAACACCAGCTGAATTTTTTGAAGCTATGTTAATTGAGTTGGAATCTATGGATGAGAAAAGAATGAGAGCATTGAATACTTTAACTGTACAAAAAGCCAAGGTTGAAAGGGCCAACAACAAAAAAGTGAAAGCTAAAGTATTCAAGGTAGGAGATTTAGTGTGGAAAACTGTTTTGCCAATTGGGACTCAAGATCCTATGTTTGGAAAGTGGTTCCCTACATGGGAGGGACCATTTAAAATTGTGGAAGTATATTCTGGAGGTGCCTATGTTTTGTCTAATTTAGATGGCCAAAAACATCCAAAGGCCATTAATGGACAATTCTTGAAATACTATTTTCCTACCATGTGGGAAATGCATGCATCACAACCATAGCAATAAATAGATAGAAAAAAAGTAAAAGTAGGAATTAACATTAGAATTAGCAAAATAATGTTTTAGACAAAATGGGGAAAAGCAGTAGCAAAAAGTGAATGTAATCCAAATGAAAAGTCTCAAAAGCTTGGAAAAGCTTTCACCATGTCGGCCCATTTTTGCTCAATTTCAGTAACAGTCAAGAGGGCTGCAGATTTTGACTTGCGCCACCCTTCTAAGCTTGGGATAGTTTTCTGATATACTTCCAACATGGGCACTGACTCCCTAGCTAACTATACTTTTGTTGTTTCAATGTTATCTAACGTTTTCTCAAGTCCTGAAAGTTTGTCAACATTTTTTTCCCTGCGGGCCTGGAGTTCAGCAATTTGTTGGTCAATGTTAAAAATTTCTTGATTCGCCTTCTCAACATCAACATGCACAGTATCTGAAGAGGCAATTAATGAGTCAAACCGAGATTGATGGTTCCTTATAGAGAGTTCAAGGCCAGCTTAATCATTGATGAAGGAATCCACATCCGAAATCTTTCTTTGAGAAACCTTGAAGTATCAGTTTAAAGCATCAATAGTCAACAATTGCTGGAGATGTCCTCTGAGAGCCACAGGAATATCATCTGCTGAAAGCAAAGTGTGAATAGAATCCTTTAAGGCCACGGCTCGGCCTGGATAGGATATTTCTATAAATGGATGCTTCAACAAAGGTATCATTAACTTCTTCGCTTCATCAATTTGAGAAGAGGTCACTGGAATTGCTGTAGATGAAGGTGTAGAAGTTGGAGTAGGTTGACTCAAAACACGGCGCAAGCTAGCAAAATTCGCTGCCGGGTTTGACATTGCACTCACGGTTGGAGAGTCAGCAGCTTTCTATTTTTTGATGGGCGTAGATGCTGGTTTTTCTGGAACAAAGGTTGGAATAGGAGCTGGAACCGTAGGTACAGGGGCCACAAAAGAGATTGGAGCGGGTGAAATGTAAGAATCACCCGTATCATCAATATCATCACCTATGTGAGCTGTAGAGTGTTGAGGGCTTTGGATAGATGTAGGGTGATAGGTTGGAGTTCGGACTGGTGCATCCTCTTCTGATTCTTCCTCTTGTGGCAAAATTAGCTTTCTTTTGGACTTAGCGGACTTACTCTTTGAGGCAGCTGCAAGGCCAAAAGAATTATAAATTTACATGCAAGGAAAAATAGGTGCAAAGAAAGAAAAATCAACTTCAACAAATTACCTGTGGTGTATTTTTTAATGTCTGCTGGAGGAGCCAAAGCTTTGAGAGTTTTGGTTGAAACCGCAAAAATGATCGTGCTGAAAAAGGCTTGCCACCAAACTCTAAAAGCCTCTGTAGTATTGGGAGTACAGGGAGTTTTTGAAGTAGAAAACATGAGGCTTTTGGTAGGGAGAGCACTGGAGACAGAAACAAGATCCCTTTTTTGGAAAAAAAAAAGGTTCTAACAATGGGGTTTTTGGATAAACCAAAGAGATATGGAGGTACAGGCACACTTTGGACAAAACCAAATTGGCGGGCAAATAAAGCAGGTGAGTACAACTCAGAACTACATTTTTTATTCAAATTTCCATATTCTACTAATCCACCACAGTGCAGTTCTTGAGTGATCAAATAACTTGCCCAGATTTTAGTTAAAATTGATTTATTGCTTGGAAGTGGGAGGCCATATGGTCGAAGCCAAAGTGGAAAAGCAGAGTCATCAAAGGGAAACATGAGAGCATTATCCCTGGAAAAGTCAAGTTGACAGAAGTAGCTCATCCATTCAGAAAAAGATTTGCCTGAGGTTTCGGCCGAAATCCACCTATGGCTGAAACTGACTTGTTCAAGTTTAGCTACAGGATTTGGAGTGGGGCTGAAATCTTTGAAATATTCAAAGAGCCAAATTTGAAGGATCCACAGGGGACCACCAGATGGAGTGAGGCCTGTCTTGTTAGAGGTATGCCCTAAAACCAATCCTAAAGTGCATATCTATTTCATATTAGGATAAGAAGGTACTGCTTATCGTTTGTATGTTTAAATATATATACGATAATGTCCATGAATAAATGATAAGAGAAATGTGTATCTCAAGTTTGTTGAGATATGAAGACTCATATTTCTCATATACATTTATTCTTAAAGTGTTCCTGCTCATAGGTTTATTAAAGAGGACATTTATTAAACCGGCAAGAGTGGCACAGATTTAAACTAACTCCAATGGGAGGATAGGTAGTCTTTCCTATCAGTGTAGAGACACTTGGGTTAATCTGTGGGTGCATATTAGAGAATATGTACACTGAACTTGATCTACTAGAATATTCCTATGGATATTAAGTTAAAGGAATATTCTTATGTTACGTCCATTTGGTAATCCTAAGACCTGAGACACCATGGATGTCTTGTGCCTGAGTTATTAGGGTTTGATAGTGTTTTATACAGCCTTGATCTTAAGGTTGTAGTCAGCACTCATTGGCTCTAGTAGGTCTTGCATGAAGGCATATGAGTGGTCAATAAGGAATCATCACTCTCAATGTTATGAGAGAGAATGTCAGGGTCAGTTCTTAAATATAACTCTCAATGTGAATCTCTGGCCAGAGTGATAGATGAAATATGAAAGAGTTTCATAGGGTTCATCTTATTGAGATTATAATTTGAAGAACATATGACAAGAAAGTTAAGATAGGGTTTTGACTTGTATCCATACCCTAAATATCTTAACTGTGACATTAGGGGATGAAGGATTAAGTAACAAGAAGGGTTCATATAGTTCTGCTATTCACCCAAACCTAGGGCATGTCATGACACATTGCTAGACGTCACTCATGACCAGTGAAAGCCTATTGATAAGTGTTATCAATGAGGGCATAATTGGAATAGTTTCAATTAAACCTATAAATAGAAAGTTTCTATTTTAGGCGACATGGAGATGTCCCTAGTCACTGCTAGGTTGGGGTGAACCCAATGGGTCACACACAATAGAGGGTAAGAGAGTTCCTTAAACTTGAGAGAGGGGAATCCTATGTTTAAGTTAACTTTGATTTTGATTAATTAAAAGTTAATTAATTAAAGGTCAAAATTAACCAAGAATAGGATTATTCTATTCTAGGATATTTGGTCATGCTAGCACTAGTAACCAAACATCCCTAAAAGAGGAGAATATCTATAAATATGAGTGTTTACACTCATTCTAGGGAAAGCAACCCTAAGGGCCGAAATTCTCCCTCTCTCTCTCTCTCCATTCTAGCTTTCTCAAGTGTTGTGAAAGACTAGAAAGGTTTAGGGAATCTTACCTTTGTGTGGATACCGTTGGAGGCTTCATTGCGTTGAAGTTCGAGGTTGAGGATTGCAAATCGAAAGGCGAATCAAGTAAGGTTAATTAATGTTTTATTAATTTTATTTGCTTGTATGTAAATCTCATATCCCTATGCTTGTTCGATTCTTGTTTAGAATCTTTCGATGATGGAATACCTTTATTAAAAATTTTGTTTTGTCTTCCGCTGCGATTCCATGATTTCGATCGATTCCTTTCATGTCTCAACAATGTCAAACAAAGATTTATACAAATGGCTAAGAACAAATGGGGCCAATGCCAATTTTCGGCTAGAGGCAAGTGCAATTGCCAAATTTTTGAGCTCTTTGGTCATGCTATTTGCAGAAACACTGAAAAGAAATCTATTCAAAAATTGAAGAATGAATGCACAGTGTTCTTGATCAGAAATAAAAGTGCTTCTTTTCTATTCTGCTGAAATGAACTTACTGAAAGATAGTCTGGTGTTTGAATCATTGAATTTAATATCATATGGGAGAGGATGAAGGGCTGCACTTACCTCTTCACCATGAGGGAGGTAATTGTAAATAAAGCAGATTTATAATTTTCTCTATACCAATTTTGTATCAAATTTACTTTTGGTATCTTACACACATATGTATCATGTGTGTGGAAGTTGTCATAATAAACAATTAAATCAAGAGACAAAATTCAACATATACACTTGTCAATAATATTCATGAACTTCCGTAAAATCTTGCAATCTCATGTGCAATTAATCATGACAAGCTTTTGTAATAATAATAACCATATTCTAGTGGTCATATATTGTTCCAAAGAACATGGTTCTGTATCATCATCATCACCCTTTGATATTTTTTGTATTTACTGCATATGTAAATATGTCATAGATGACCATTTATTTTCTGTTCCACATCTCTTTTTATTATTAGGTACATTTTCCTCTTCAGGGGCTTTCAAAATCACATCAGGGACTTGTGTCTTTTTCAAAACAATAACTTCTTCTGGAGTTTTAGAGATAGTGGATTTTTGCATAACCTTATCTTTAGTGTTTTTAGAGTGTGATTGCTCATTTTTCCTCTTCTGAGGAGCTGAGTCCTTTCAACCTATAGATTTGCCAAGCTTTTGGCGTACTGTAGATTCATTTGTGTGTGTGTGTGTGTGTGTATATATATATGTTGTCCCAAATATATAACCCTAGAGGGGGGTGAATAGGGTTTATGGCAAACTTTTGCAATAAATTACCAAATAAGATTAAAGTTTAATTACAAGTAGCAGAAGCAATCAATATTATATCAAATAATTGAAATAAAGAAGGGAAGAGAAATCAAACACAAAGATTTAACGAGGTTCAGACTCCGCCTACTCCTCGCCTTGTGCCTCAGCCTAAGGATTCCTAACAATCCACTAAGGATTAGCTCCTTCAAGGTGGAGAAACCTTAACACGATCTTCTTTATCCCAGGTGGAAGACCCTCACCTAAGCTCACAAAGAACTTCACAAATGGCTCACAAAGAACCCCCAAAATGTGCTCACAAAGAACACCCCTTCAAGTCTCACAAAGAGCACTTGAATCAATACAAGAATACAAGAGTAGGTGTGTACAATAAGTGCTTCAAATAAGCTGATTTATACAAGTATAGAGCACAACTAACAGCTTCTCAAGGGATTGACTAATATTGATCGGCCCAAACAAGGGAGGTTTTTTCCTTGTTCGTGATCAATATTTAAATTTATAAAAGTACTCGTGCTTAAAACCTCATTTCGTTGGAAAAGCAGTTTGTGCACGGGTGTCGAACCACAGGGACTAATGGCTGAGTTATGAGAAAATATTATGAATCCGATTTTAGTTACCAAACAATCTCTTGATTTGATGAGTTGGTTGTTTATGAAAACTACGAAAGTAAAACTGTTGATTAAATCAATTTAAAAGGGAACCTTGCGTTTCGAATCCACTTAAGTTAGGGAATTATCATGCATACAATTAACATAAAGGTTTCGCAATCATTTATGATCGGCGATGATCTAAACTACAAGGATAAACCATCAAAAATATTACATTCATGTTCATATAGTGAACTCATCCAAACAAGGCATAACCTGTCAAGCGAAGCATGCACAGGTTATCCTAGTTAGGCATGAACAAACTAAATGAACTCAAACGTATTCAATCAATACTATTGCACAACCAATATGAGTGAAATCACAGAAAATATTCATATTTAAATATATAACATTAAAGAATGGATTGTATGGAACGACAATCTCTCGAAGTTGTACAATTGTCATAAACTTATTACAAAACCTTAAACCTTAATCAAGACATAATAAAATCCACTAACCAAGCTTCATCTACACCCAATGAGAGAAGTCTAGCTGCTCATGATCGGGGCTGAATCACAGGAGGTCTTCATTCCTTCCATGTGCAGCCAATAATCCTCGTCAAATGGTGCAAGAGATGAGAGAGAAAGAGAGATGGAAGAGAGAGATGAAGTGGGCTAGGGTAATAATGGCTAACCTAAACAACTCAGAAAAGAACCCTTATATACTATACAGCAATCTTACCAAAATAGAACTCTCCAAAAATAGCTCAAAAAGTAGCTAAAAATCGCAGGCACGACTCCCCAGGAGGGGCCTATCGATAGGCAAGGGATAGCCTATCGATAGGGAGATAAAATCTAAAAACACTGGCTCTGTCTATCGATAGAGGGTGTTCCTACCTATCAATACCCTCTATCGATAGGTCATCGATAGATATCCTATCGATGAGGTGTTTTTCTCTTTTTTTACTTCCTTTCTTCTTCCAAAAAGTGTCCATGAGTTTCCTTGCACCCTTTCGATTGTTTTCCCTTCCCATTAACTCCACTTGTAGCTTCATCGGAGGGCGAATGCAGAAAACCAACCTCGAGTATGCTCAAAATGCCACTTTTATAAAGAATTCCTACAAAACAAAGTAAAAACATTAAGTTCATGGTTTATGGCTATCAAATAACAAAGTTCAAGTATAATCCACCAATGATTAGTCGAAAAGACTCAATAAAAACATTGATTGCAGAGCAATCACACCCTCCAACTTAAACTTTGCTAGTCCCTAGCAAACCACTGAATCTAAAACACTGCTAAAACAAATCAAAACTAACTACCCAAGAAAACAAAACTAAATAAAAGCCACTTTCGCAAGGAATCGAGATTGCATTTAGCGTATGCAACAAGCCTTTAAACCCCTAGGTTCCCCCTAGTGGACGAGTTATAGTCTCGTGAGGGTTTGCAGAAATGACACCCACAAACATAATGACTGACTCAACAAAAATATGAAAAAGACTCAAACAACTCTCATACTTGATTACTCGAACATATCGAACATATCATGTATACTACACCACTGAAAATACATAGCTCATGTGCAAATAGGACCAGTTCTGAATAAACAAGTTCTCAAATGTGTATGTGGGTGTGAACCAATAGTGAATGAACCTGTAACGATTAAAGCACATAAAAGTAACCTGTAGTGGATTTCAACTTCAAATTCTCTCTTTGGTGTTCACTCGCAAAAATTATATCACTGAAATGGTTATGAACAATGTAGAAATTCCCTTCAAGAATATATAAGTTCAGAAACCCATACATGAAGCTCAAGGAATAGAGAGTACTGAAATATGAACAATCATGCACAGAAATTCACTAAAGTATATCACACATATGTCATGGAAATAAATAATGCTCATAAGGGAACAATATGCATAATTAGAATAAAACCAAGGACTAGTATTAGCTGTAATGTACCTGGGTTACAAAAAGAATGGGTTTACCAAAAATGGGATGACATACCAATGTGTTTCGGGTATCTACCCTAAGTCATCCCCCTATAACTATACCCAAAAGAACTGACTCCAAAATAAACTAAACAAAGAACTGACTGACTGACAAAACAACATATAACTAAACACTGGACTGGACTAGACAAGACAGCACAGGACACAACAAAACTAAGCACCACCCTCATCTGCATCGGAATGCTGCTCAACCCGAGCTCGCATCTCATCCTGTGGGCCCTCTAGTACCGTATCATCTGCAAGAGCATCCCCAGCTAGGATCTCAACTCCACCCTCGCCAGGCTCATTAAATAACTCAAAGTCGCCTTGGATCAAAGATAACTCATTCTGCACTCGCCATAGGACTCTCAGTCTCCTAGACTGGTGCTGTTGCTCAACTCTCAGCTCTCTGCTTATGCATAATAGCCTGCTGCCCTTCCAGAAGCTACTGAAGCATACTCTCAATACTAGGCGGCATGGGCATACTGGATGGCACAGCCTCAATAGATGGCTCATGTGGCTCAGATCCTGGCTCACTAGCAAAAACAGCAGGTCTCTTCTTCTTCTTCATTCCCCCACCTGCCTAGGCTCTAGCAGCTTTCTGAGTCCGCTCAATGGTAACAGGAGTGATAGGACCCTCACCCCATTAAAATGCCTCCTCATTATCAACCCCAGCTGCTATGCAGAATTTAGTGATCATTTGCGGAAAAGGCATGTGTAGACATCCATTTTTTACCATGAGTATGGTCATGAATGATTGCCTATGTTTAGAAGTGCAATAGGGTGTTAAAACCCTAAGTTCCCAGTTTTACCCTTTGTGGGTAATTAGGTAGAGGCCATTATCACATGTAGGTTTTTAGGTCAAATTGAGTCGGTTCTTTTTGCATTAGGTTTTTAGAGAGTCTAGGAACATCCCTGCAAAATTTCATGGCATTTTGAGCCAGGCTTGATAGAAAATAAGGCATTTTGTGACTAAAGGGCAATTTTGTCATTTGAATCACAAAAGCCCTGAATAACTGTCGATTTTGTCTCGAATGGTCTCGAGGCTTTGGCATAGATATGTAAAGTGTGTTTGGTAGCTAAGTTGATCAATGACAAGATCTGTGGAGCCTTCTGGCTCATGATTGGCTCTTGAAGCTCGAAAGGCCCTTTCAAAGTCCAGATTAGGGTTTCGACCGGAAGCGACCGGGATTTGATATTTTTATCAAACCAAAGCCTTCAAAGGCTTCAAAATACTTTCCTAAAACATTTTAAAACTTGTTTCAAGAAGAAGAAATGATTTCGAAAGCATCGGTTAGCAAATTTCAAAACCCTAATTTAGGCCCGGCAAGCCCTAAACAGCTAATCGGTCGACTTTTCCCTAAACCTTTGACCTCGGTTAATGCATTTTCACTTCAAACACTTCTTAAAACATGGAAAATTGAATCACGATCGTTTCGGCAATTGAATCGTTAAATTTGGACTTAAAACGGGCTCGAAAAGCCGAAAAAAGCCGAAACCGGGACGAAACGGGCTGAGTCAGGCCCACACAGGCTAAAAATAGCATGGAGTACCGATGGCCGTCCACCTAGGGACGGCCAACCGTCCATGAAGGATGGCCAACCGTCCTAGGGTGGATGGTTGTCGATCCTCTCAGCCAATAATTGCCAGTTTTGAGTGATTTTTCTGCCCGGGACTCTTCCAAGCCCTGCCATGTGTCTAGTTCGGCCATTGAGACTTTTGGATGAGTATGAACACTTTGGAAGACTGGTTTTGAGCCCTTGGATCATTCCTAGGAGATTTAAACTCAGCCATTGATCAAACTCAGGCCTCCCTATAAATAGAGGGCCCTAGAATCAGTTTCAACATACAGAGAAAGCTTTAGAGAGCTAGCTTGGAGAGTAGAGGCTTGAGCAATTGTACAAGCTTCCCCCATAGCACTCTAGATTAAGTTTTAGAGTCCTTAAGTTCCTTGGAGTCCTTGGAGCTTGAAGAGAAGGCTTGGAGCAAGAGGGAGGAGGCAAAGAAAGAGGTTGGTAGTTTAAAGTTTTTTTTTTCAGTTTTCTTTTCTTTTTCTTCATCTTCTTTTTCTTCTTTTATGATCATGCTAGATTAGGTTTTATTTCCTTAGTATATATAGGGTATAGTTCATTGTTAGTGTGCATAGGATATAGTCCATTGTAATTATGCATGGTTTAGGTTCCATATTCTTTTAGTATGCATGATAGGCTAGTGTATTTTTATATGCATATTTCTCTTCTTCCATTCTTATGTTATCATACCATATTAGGATTGAGTGTCTAGGATTAAATGTTCATATTTAGAATCCCTTTTTTATGCATAATAGGATTTTTAGTGTATAGGAATGCATGTTTAAGTCTCTTATATTAGGTTGTTAGCCTATTCAAGTTAAGTATTAGTATTGTTCTTATTATGGTTTTTTTTTTTTTTTATCACTTGGGATGTTTGATTGATATATAAAATGTGTTCGAGGGAGCATGCAAAGGTAAGTCCCTTCCCTTGTGATTAAATGTCAAGTTTTGATGGTAGTTTAGTATGCATATTAGGTTGCATTTAGTACATATTTTCATCACTTTTTATTCATTATTTTAGGGTTTTAAGTGCACTTTTTGGTTACTTTCAAATCTGTCCATGGATTTAAAGTGACCTAAAAGTGTATTAAAACTCACTTTTTAGGCCAAAATCAACATAGAAACATGCCTAGGTTCACATAGCTAACTTAGATTTGCATTTAGGACATTTTCATGCATTGTTTGCACTCTTGATTATATTTTTTATATATTTTCCAGAAATTCCAGCATGCATATCATAGTGTTTTAGGTATTTAGACTAACCTAGGATTAGTTAGAAACCCTAGGATTAGGGGGGTCACTTGACTCCACTTAGGACTCTTCTTTGTTGTAAGAATTACAATAAGAATAGAGTTCTATTTTACCTAGGATTCTACTTCGAGAACAATTCTAAAAAGTGATTTTGAAAGAATTCAAAATGGAATGAAATTCCATCTCTTATGACAAGTGTTTTGATCAAACTCAAACTCTCGAAGCTAGAGTCCAAGATAAGATAGAATATCTACGATTATGTGGTTTATTACAATAGGAGAGTCCTATGTAATCGAACTACGTGGACTTTGATCTTTGTTATGCAATTGATAAGGTACGTAGGCAGTCAATAGGACGCAAGTCCAATCTTAGGTTGACTTCTAGTCTCCTAAGACCCTTAGGATTGTGTATACTTTTGTACTATATATTATTATTATTATATTATTATTTATATTTTGTGGTTGATTAGATATACTAGGATTGTTTTGAAAAGATTTTGATAAAGCCCAAACTTAATTAGGAGACCTTTAATTAGGGCGAAGTGGGTGCCTACAAGGAGTTCCTTGGAACCTTCCCATTTCGTAACCTAGTCCCCGAATCTAACTTTGATTCAAAAGACCATGCTTTTCCAAAATATGGGGTTAATGTTTTATTGAAAATAAAACTCTTTTTGTGGTTTCCTTGTACCCTAAAAATAAGGTGGCGACTCCTAGTTTTTACAAACTCTTATCCTTTTTCAAAAACCCTATCTTGAGTGGATAATAGAGAAGGATAAATGTGGATAATAGAGAAGGATAAATCGAGATGGATAAACATCATCCACAATCCACTCAAGAAAACACCCCCCAAGAGTGAACGAGAGGGCCTCCCAATCCAGGTTGGCTGGTTCACAGGCAGTCAATAGGGCGCAAGTCCAATCTTAGGTTGACTTATAGTCTCCTAAGATCCTTAGTATTGTGTATACTTTTGTACTATATATTATTATTATGTATTAATATTCATATTTTGTGGTTGATTAGATATACTAGGATTATTTTGAAAAGATTTTGATAAAGCCCAAACTTAATTAGGAGACCTTTAATTAGGGCAAGGTGGGTGCCTACAAGGAGTTCCTTGGAACCTTCCCACTTCGTAACCTAGCCCCCGAATCCAACTTTGATTCAAAGACCATGCTTTTCTAAAATATGGGGTCAATGTTTTATTGAAAATAAAACTCTTTTTGTGGTTTCCTTGTTTCTTAAAAATAAGGTGGCGACTCCTAGTTTTTACAAACTCTTATCCTTTTTCAAAAACCCTATCTTGAGTGGATAATAGAGAAGGATAAATGTGGATAATAGAGAAAGATAATAGAGAAGGATAAATCGAGACGGATAAACATCATCCACAATCCACTCAAGAAAACACCCCCCAAGAGTGAACGAGAGGGCCTCCTAATCCAGGTTGGCTGGTTCACAGGCAGTCAATAGGGCGCAAGTCCAATCTTAGGTTGACTTCTAGTCTCCTAAGATCCTTAGTATTGTGTATACTTTTGTACTATATATTATTATTATGTATTAATATTCATATTTTGTGGTTGATTAGATATACTAGGATTATTTTGAAAAGATTTTGATAAAGCCCAAACTTAATTAGCAAACCTTTAATTAGGGCAAGGTGGGTGCCTACAAGGAGTTCCTTGGAACCTTCCCAATTCGTAACCTAGCCCCCGAATCCAACTTTGATTCAAAGACCATGCTTTTCTAAAATATGGGGTCAATGTTTTATTGAAAATAAAACTCTTTTTTGTGGTTTCCTTGTTCCCTAAAAATAAGGTGGCAACTCCTAGTTTTTACAAACTCTTATCCTTTTTCAAAAACCCTATCTTGAGTGGATAATAGAGAAGGATAAATGTGGATAATAGAGAAGGATAAATCGAGACGGATAAACATCATCCATAATCCACTCAAGAACACCCCCAAAGTGAACGAGAGGCCTCTCGATTCAGGTTGGCTGTTTCACAGACTGGCGACTCCACTGGGGATGTCGAGGGCTAAACTCCAATTAATTATTTTTGGGCTTTTCAATTTCTTAATTAATAAAATCAATCACTTGCATTTGTATGACTGTGTGGCTTTAATTCCTGCATTGTGTGCGCTTTGACTCTGCATGATTAGGACGTTGTATGCTATAGCCAACGATGAGCCTAGTCCTGGGCCCGGTTTCTTTGACTTTGGGTTCTATGTATGCGAAAGCCATCACCCTTCTTGCCAAGTACCCTCAGGTATATCAAATGGACCAATCACGTACTGTTGGACCCACGTGGCATTCCTGATGTCACATGTGGTTAGGTATATCGATTGGACCGAGCGAGTAAGGGACACTCAGCCTACCCTTTGCATTAGTCCATATAGACTGTCTCTGTAGGACACATACCCTAGGTCACTTTTTGGCACATTATTGTAATGTTATGCTACCGGATTTACCCCCGGTTTTGTCTGAGCAATGATTGTGAAATGTGTAGAACCACTAGGACCTGGGTTTGTAGGTCTAGACCTTATGAAATGCCTTAAACTCTTAAGGATAGTGTCTCTAAAGAGTTAAGGTACTTGATGAGGGTTTAGTACCCTATATATCCTTGGACTTAGGCCCGTGGTAGTGTTATGCTGTCCGAATAATGATATCCGTTTATAGGCCTTCAGTGAGTTTGAAGTGTGGGCTTTAGGCCCATACTCTTTGGTTGGAAGGTATAGGCCTGCAATAAGATTGAGATGTGAGTTTAGGAGTTTCTAATGAGATTCTTACCGGGGCTTTAGGCCCACTTTCATAAGATAGAATGTGAGAGAGTGAGGTTGATGTGTGGGCCTTAGACCCATACTCTTGTAAGCATGTGAGATTATCCTTATTCATCCCTTTTCACACTGGAAACTCTTAGTTGATTCAAATCTTCTCTCTTTCCCAGCATTCTGGCTTGGCATCGTGATTTTAGCGGTCGGTTGTTTAAGGGTCTACCTGTCGATTCAAAGATGTCTAGTAACGAGGATCATACCCCTATTGCCATTGGAACTAATGGAAAGACAACTGATGAGAAGATCGAGGCACTCTTAAAAGTGGTCCAAGAGTTAGTTCACCAGAAAGAAGAGGAGGATAAGGTGCGAGCCCATACTAATCCTTTGTTTGAGAATGTTGATGAAGAGGAATGTTTCCTTAGACCAAAAATAGTTGTTGAGCCCACTAGGCCAGGTGTAGAATTTGTTCAGCCTGTTGATCTGGAAAAAGAATCCAAGCCCAAGACCCCTACTTTCTTTTCCACTGAGCCTATAATTTTGAGTAGCAAGGTCGAAGCCCTGGAAAAAGCCTTGAAAGGTATTAGGAAGTCTGATGATCTGGTGGACATGTCGTCGTTATCTCTGTTCCCTAAGGCCCGAATGCCCACTCATTTCAGAATGCCCGAGTTGGAGAAGTTTGATGGAATGGGTTGTCCTAAGACCCATCTAAAAATGTACGTAAGAGCCATGCACCCACGAGGGGCTGATGATGACTTGTTAGCCCAAATGTTCCACGAGACACTGGCTGGATCCGCTCTGAAATGGTTTCTGTCACTGGATGAGTCTAGAATGAAGACATGGGAAGATATATGCACTGAGTTCAGCAACCATTACCGGTATAACACAGAAGTTGATATCACAAGGAGGGACTTAGAGACCACCAAGCAAGAATCAAGAGAAACTTTCTCTGCTTTCCTCACCCGCTGGAGAGCCAAGGCTTCTAAAATGGCTAACCGCCCTGAGGAAGAAGAACAAATCCGCATGATAGTGAAGAACTTGCTCCCAGTGTATCACAAACACATGTTTTTCCAATATCTCCCAAATTTCCGAGCTCTAGTCGCTGCCGGGACCCAAGTAGAGGATGCTCTAGCTGATGGAGCTCTCCGAACTGATGAACCCCACAAAAACTGTCGACCTGTCATCAATGGGAAGGCTACCGAAGTCAATGTCATATCTCAACCTACTCCATTTACCCAACCCTTTTCCTTAGGAAATAAATCATCCAGAAAATTCACCGAGCTCTATATGCTATTGGAAAAAGTCTTTGAGAAATTAAAAGCTCGAGGCTTGCTCCAACCTCTGGAACCCAGACCTACACCCAACCCATTACCCAAGAACTACAATGAAAATGAATACTGCCATTTCCATCAATCCAAAGGCCATATTACCAACCGTTGCTTCCGTCTCCTCCATGAAGTCCAAGACCTCATAGACAATAAAACCATTTCCCCACCTTCTCAACCCAATGTCACCCAAAATCCACTTCCTACCCATGCAGTCCCACCACCAGCAAATATCAATGTTATCCATGCCGACCCTTATGTCCGTTGTGAGCCTATCCGCCCTCACCCTTCATTCCCTATTTCCATAACTGAAATGTTTCATCACTGTCAAGCCTGTGGGCTTATTACTTCGTACAAGCCAAAACCCAAAAAATTTTACTGCCAATACCATGCAACCTATAGCCATGACACAGAATTATGTGATACATTGCGGAATATAGTACAATGGTTCATTGATCAAGGTCTGATTGAAATCCCTCAACCCTTCACTAGCCCAAGGGGGCTTTATCGTTTATGGAGATAGTTTGAGAAAGATATATTCCCGGGTTTTAGTTCAAATGGGCTTCCCCAGCCTCACAAAGTGGATCAGTCATCAAAGAATGGTACTAGTCAATGGGCTCTCAAAGAAAGGTTTGAAGCTAGAGATCCTTGTGTGGATTTGTTGACAGAAAGAAATGGGAGGTTTAGTTTCTACGTTCTCTGCCCTGAAAAGTCTTGTGAAGCTGAGATGACAAAGATTGAACCCATTAGACCTAAGGCTGGAGCCAAGAAAGCCTTCTCCAAAACTGGAACTAGCTAATGGGAATTGTGAAAAAGATATAAGGCCGGAGATCCTGAAGTAGGCCTATTAGGGGAACCTAGTGGAAAGTTCGACTTCTATGTCCTTTACCCTAAGATGGAAAAGCCTACCTTTGAAAAACCCACCTCTGAAGAACCCATTGCTCCTTCTGGTTGGGGTGATGACCCTGACTCACTTAAAAAAGACATTCCTGTGGCTCAGGTTGAACCCAAAGATCCAAACATCATCTGTTTTGAGAAAGCTAGCCAGAGTATCCTCAAGAAGTATTTCATAACCAAGGTCATCCATATGAATGGAGACGCCCATCACCGAACCGTCTATCCAAGGCAACCATGGGTCATCCAGTATTTCGAATCAAGTTCGACTTCTGCCGAGTCTACCATAGATGATGGGTCAGAGAATGAGATTGATATTATAGAGTGGGAAGATTTGATGAACACACCCGAGGAGATAGCAGATATTTGGGCCAGTGATGAGAAAGATGTTAACCATGTCACTAGAGGAGGTCGTCATTTCAAACCTGCCAACTTGGAATCCGACAATCCTTTGGGAGAGTTAGAAAGATCTCAACGCACTGAAGTTCAAGAGGAAGAGGAAGAGATATTGAAACAGCTTAAGCGTACTCAAGCCAATATCACCATCTGGGGACTGTTAATGGCTTCTCAAAAACACAGGCAGACAGTACTCAGGCTACTCAACCAGGTTCAGATCCCCATCGATACTTCACGTGAGGGTTTAGTCAGTCTGGTCAGTCTAGTTCAGCATTTGCAGTCAATATCCTTCACAGAGTCAGACCTTCCAAAGAAAGGACCTCATCATTTGCAAGCTTTGTATGTCACGACGGATACTATGGGCAAGAGAATTCCTACAGTGTTGATAGATAATGGGTCAGCCTTGAACGTATGTCCTCTCAGCACCGCCACTTCCTTGGGCATCGAACCGTCTGAATTCAAACCATCGGGCAAACCGTGAGAGCATACGATAACACTCGAAGAGAAGTAGTTGGGATGGTCACTTTATCTCTAGCTATTGGGCTTGTAGAATTCCAAGTCGATTTCCAAGTACTAGACGTGCCTGCCTGTTTCAATCTTCTACTTGGTAGGCCTTGGATCATCCAATAGGGGCTGTGCCTTATTCCCTCTATCAAAAGGTTAAGTTCCCGTACAAAGGCTCAGTGGTGACATTGAAGGGAGATTCTGAGATCACTCCTACCCGTGTACCTATCTATGAGATCAAGCCAGAGATCGAAGAAGTACCATTGACAGGCTTTGAATACATACAATGTGTAGAGGTTGAGCCAGGATGTAAAGAGAAAATGGTGTTAGACTGCAGTCCGTATGGGAATATGCAAGTGGGTCAGATCATAAAAAATATGGGCTTCTTTCCAGGAATGGGCTTAGGCCGTCATCATCAAGGCACACCTGATTCTATCAAGTATCCTTCAGCAATCTACCCTTTTGGATTGGGCTATCAAAGTACCAAAGTTGACAGAAAAGAGATGGCATAGAAAAGAAGAGAAAGACAGTTGGCTAAAGAAGAGGGACGAGTCCCTAACCTCACTCTGAAACCTTACCGTGTAACACCCCACACAGGGTTACCCCTATGCGGAAATGCCACAGTGACATAAAACACCAAGCGCTTATCTTTTGAGTAATTTCTTTTTTTAAAATTAACACAGTTTTTCAAAATACGCGTGCGGAAGTCTTTAAATATTTTTTTTCAACATCTCAACAATTAAAGATAGCGCTGAGTACTAGTTTGTATCCTGAGTACAGTCCCGTAATGTACCCAAATTCCAAAAACATCCATTTAGTTTACTGAGTTGGATAGAGTCTCATGCTGATAACGTGTCATCCTCTTAAAGAAAACACATAGCAGAAAAATAAACAAACACCAGGATTTACATGGTTCAGCAAATTGCCTAGTCCATGGCGAGTCATTTTTATTATTGTTATTCATATTACAAGAATACAATATCTTCTTATCTCAATACATTCAGAAATATTCACATCCTTCCATATTCTCATATCTGTCAACAAATTTTATCATCAACCAAATATCACATAAATAAATCATCATATCTGTAATTCATTTATATATATTACAGAATATATCCATCACTTTTTCACAATAAATAATTTTACAGTACATGCATGCTTTATGCATATGACAGATATATGATGCAATGCTCATGCAGTCATACCTGTCATTTTCTCTGTTCTGCTTTTCCTGCAAAACATCAACACATAACAGATGGCTACCTCATTTTTAAGGTACTCAACCATCTTAACCACAACAGCATCCCCTCCTTTTTAGGATGTATATCACCCAATCCCCACCTTTTTAGGACCTACCGCGATTGTCACTCATTGACAAGAGGATTTACGTACTATTTTTAGCAAGGGTGATATATTAGTGCACTAACTGTTTCCTAGGATCTTTTGTCCTATCGGTGGTATCTCAACTCCACAGTTACAAAAATAATCATAAATGCATATGATTTTCTATGCAATATATTTCACATGTAACTGTGTCTCATGCCAGATGCAATTATGCAATACATATGGCATACATCTCATATCAACAATTCATGTATGTCAATTTGTGCATACATTTCAGAGTATATTAACTCAACATATATCTCATATCAACTGTTATATCAGTGATATACAAATAAATCATTCTGCTCACTCAACTTGAGCCACCACATGTAACTGTGCCACTGTAACACCCCGTACTTCTCCAAGTAACAATATTGTCCGCTTTTCTTGCACGCGTAACATGCGCGCCCATGTACGCATATCCACATGACAAGTGCACGGTTTTATTTTCTTAAAACACATTGTTACTATGAGATGTATGGAATTTACTGTTAAACCCAGTCACTTTCTCATAACATCATCACCACATGCCATATGCTGATTTTATGTGCAATAATTATGGCAAATATCACAAGTATGTATTTTATACATAACAATTAACATGCTTCATCATTTTATTCATAATAATAACAGCATGTTATAAACTTTACAAATATCACATGCATATATTAACAGTTTATATATATGCCAATATAATTTCCATAACTTGTATTTCCAAGGTCTTTCACTAATCATCATGATTTTATAAAAATCAATTATTCATGAAAATTAACTATTTTCCAAAGACTCGCAATTTGGAAGATAGTTAATTTTCTATCCACATGTATTTTCTATAATAATCCATTCTTTTTGGCCAACTTTGCACACTTATAACTCCTTCGTTACTCATCCGATTTGGATGATTCAAGATGTTATAGAATCTGTGTGATATAAGCTTTCAAAATATCATGGTGGTGTATAACACCTCCCATCCGAACATATTTAAAAATAATGCCCAAGTAGGCTCGTTAATAAAATTTCCGATTTTTCGGCAACTTCGGTTCTCAATTTCTCTCACAATTCACATCCAATTGAAGTGATTCAAAGTTCTAAATTCATATAAAATCAATCTACATCATATATGTAAAAATCATAATTTTTCGATAAACTATGAAAATACACTTTGTGTCACTATTAAAGCTTCAAGGAAACTTTCTCTCTCTAGAAATTTCCATTCATCCATAGGTCTTTTTCCATGATTCTTGTCTCTAAAAATCCATAAATTCAAGCTTTACAATATACTCAAATTTCAGAATTTTCGGACATATACACAATATACTACAAATTTTCAAAGTTTCAATATTTCTAAACTTCAGAAAATTATAGAAATTAATCTACTCATTGGAAAATTCCCAAATTTGATACATATGTTCTTGAGTTGATATAATTGATGGGAAAAATAGTCCCAAAGTTTCAGATTTTCATTTTCATATAAAATAAAAATTCAAGATTTGAAATCCCCATATTTCATTTTCATGATTTCCATCCAAAAACAGTTTTTAGTGTTTAGGCCGTATCTTCTAGCTCATTTATCCAAATTTAATGAACAACCAGTGTTCTGAAAAGAAAACTCGAAGATCTACAATTTCATATTTCACAACCATGGCCTAATTTCAACATTTTCATGGTCAAAATAAGCAATTACCGTAGCTTTTCTATTTTGGACGAAAATATCTTTTGCTGAAAAACTAGTTTGAGTAAAACAATCATAACTCTTCACACAAAATTCCAAATAAGTCAAGGTCGGATTCGTTAGAAAGCTAATTGAAAGACCTACAACTTTCATGAAGAAGGTTTAGATCAATTCGGCCTCTAACCAAATCAAAAATACCCAAACAGTAGCTCTATTTTTAAAGCTCAATTTGTTCTAAATTTTCCTAGAACTTTCTAGGCAAACAAACACCTCCCAATTTCATCAAATCATGATATAAACTCATCAATTAATCTAAAATCAAGATAGAAAAGAATAGGAACCTCACCCAATTTCGAATTTGAAGAAGATTTGGAGTTGAATTTCCCAAATTCCCAAACTTTCTCTTATTTTCTTTTCTCTTTTCTTTTTCTCTTCTCTCTTTCTTTCTTTCCTTTTCTTTCTCTTTTCTCTCCCCTTTCTCTTTCTCTCTTTCTTCTCTCCCTTTCCTTCTCATTCCATCATCCGAAGACTCCTCCTCTTCTTATCTCCCTCTCTTCCCTTATTTTAATTTTAATTTTATTTTTTATTCCTATCTACCCCCACACACTATCTATATATATATATATATCCTAATTTAAATTCTCAACAAATCCCATTACTTATCAAATAATCCTATCTAATCCCCCACTCCCTTCCACTCATCTTATTCTATCTCCCCTTCCCCACACACTATCTATATATATATATATATACACACCCACACACATCCACCCACATATATATATACATATTATTTTCACCCACATATATCC
>JAESVK010056952.1:8287-18517 GCA_017140935.1 Hamamelis virginiana | reverse complement strand
ATATATATATATATATATATATATATATATATATATATATATATATAAACACACACACACACACACACATCAAAACAATATGCAGTAGAAAACATGTATCTGAGGCATTTCATCAAACACATCGTATTTAACATATGCAGAGCCGTGTATTCCATAAGCAAATCATCCGAAAAACCACAAAAACCAAAAAATTAGAAAAAAAATAAACACGACAAATGAATCGGCACTGGGGTTTTGTATTTAACATACCTGATGCAATGTTGGGAGCAGATTCGGCTTCAATCGAACACCAAAATGAGTTTCTTCAGCGAGAGATTTTCGATCGTCAGCGGCACAAGGTGGTTTGCGGCTAAGGTTTATGAATTTCTGCTGTGGGTAGATCGAATGATCGATGAAGGGGTTTTGTATACGTGGGATAGAGATGGAAATCAAATTTGTTGCCTGCAAAACCGAAGGGTACGCTCGTCAATAATGGATTATAGTAAATGCATTCCCGGGCTGCCAAACCCCCAACCCACTAGCTGCGAGAGGTCAGACATTCCCCCCATGGCCGTCTCTCTCAACCCCCCGGCTTGTGCATCAGACCCCAAACCCAACCGTGCCAAACAATGGTTTGGGGTATGAAACCCCAAACCCACCTTCAAGACCGCCAACCAAACACAACCATAGAGTGTAAAATATCTTGCCCAACACCTTCACTTCTGAAAGCTTTCCTTAGCATTTTACATAATTTTGATTCCTTAGATGTTAAGGCAACAAAAGCTTCTAGACTCATCATCAGCCTTTGGGCAAGTTTTGCACAATCGATCTGGGTAATTTATAGGGTTTTATACCAACAGACCCTTGGTATTAGAGTGCTATACCAATAGGCCCCTGCCTTTTTTTATGATACTTGTATATGAGAAATTTGATTGAAATGTACAAAAATACCCTTTTATTTTAAACAAGATCTCTTATACAAATGAGACGCGGAGAGCATTTAAGCAAACTTTCAGTTACAAAATATTAGAAGATACCCCAAACACGCCGCAAATATAGGGAATTTGGGATGTCTACTGAATACACAGACTCAAACTTTGTTAACGTGATTTTTTGACTTGAGAACGACGAGTCGGCGAAGCATCAAACCGAGTAGAGAACCGTGAAAGTAGGGAGCCATACTAACTGAGTTGTTCTCCAACCATATTCTCCAAGATGAGTTCCAGAAAAATGCCGACGACGAAGAAAAATTCCAGTAATAGAGCATATTACATACCTATTTTTGTGGATCATTAGGATTTTTTTTTATTGTTTGGATGATACAAACTGTTATTGACCATGGGTAGAGAGTCACGACTCTCTCTGTTCTGTTCTTCCTCTTTACTTCCATTAAAGATCAAATTTTTATGGGCTTTGAAGAAGAAAACTAGTCAAAAGTCGTGACTCTTTGGTTTTTTTTTTTTTTTTTTTTTTTTTTTTCAATTTCCATAAAGACCATATTTTTATGGGCAGAGATTGTTGAGTTAGGACTCTCTGTTGATATGGACTGTATATATTTGGTTTTGGATGGACAAATATCATATTGATTGGGTGTTTTATGGGTTTAAAGTAGTGACTTTGTTTTTTTGTTTTTTTGTTTTTCCTTTCAATTTTCATAAAGATCATATTTTTATGTCCTATTAGCATCTGGAGGCATACTTCTTAGAGCCTCTGCTGCAAATATCACCATTATCAATTCGCTTCAGGCAACCAATTTTAGTTCCTCACTCTGAGTATGAGACTTTATACCACTAACAAACTCCCCAATTTTGCCAATCTACTTTAATTATGCTCCTTCCAGTTTCTTCTTAACCTCTTCGCTGGTCATCAGCTTCCTTGTCCTCACCACATAATCCCATATTCCCACATTGCCATGGATTTATGACGCGGGAACTTAAACATAGCCTCTCTGTCACAGTTTATGCACAAGGTCAGAACAACATGATCGTCTCCAGGACGATGACTCTCTGGGTTTTTTTTTTTTTTTTTTCAATTTCTATAAAGATCATATTTTTATGGGCTGAGATTGTTGAGTGAGGACTCTTTATTGATATGGACTGTATATATTTGGTTTTTGATTGGCAAAAATCATATTGTTTGGGTGTTTTATGGGTTTAGAGTCATAACTCTCTATTTTTTTTTTTTTTTTTTTTTTTAATTTAAATAAAAAAAAAAATTTTTTTTATATTTTTTTTTTTTTTTTAGTGAGTCATGACTCTCTGTTAAATAGCTATTCATGAATGTCTCTGTGTGGAACTATGCCTTTATATTTTCTTCCATCCTTCTTTTTGGTGATGCATGACTCCCTGGTGTATGGCTTCATGTATATCTTAATCCCGATCACAATTCAAATTCAAAAAAAAAAAAAAAAACATTACCTAAATCACACTTACCTAATCCGTATGAGTTGTAATTCAAATATTAAATTACCTAATCGCAATAAATCATGTAATAATATTTAAACTAAAATCAAGCTTAAAATAAGGAAATGGTATTATAGACAATCTATTCTTATTAGTTGACTTTAGATTTGACCTGGAGGGACTTATCAGTATAAAATTTTATCCTTTGGACTTGGTGATAAAAAAGACCATAATCAGGGGCCTATTGATCATCTTCCCTATAATAAATTAATACAATATAAAGTCTATCTACAAGGATAATGTTGGCATTTGCAAATTTCATTAACCAAAAGCAACTTGTACTTTTATGAGAAGCAAGTCCTTAGGTGTTTCATGCATTAAGCACAAAAAAGCATATTTTCTACTTTTTTCTACTTCTCTCTTTTTATTCAAACACATCCGATTTGTGCTTTTGGGCACCAAAAGCAACTTATGTTGCTTCTACTTCTCTATCCAAACAAGCACTTAGTATCCGTTTCGATAAGCTTTTATTTTCTATTTTTTTTACTTTTGAAAGTAAAAGGATAAAAGTTTTAAGTGCAAAAAATTTGATAATTACTTTAAAAAGTTGATATAGTAAAATATTCTTACTTCTTCAACTTTTAAAAGTAACTACCAAAATTTTACACTATAAAAAATATAAAAACTTTCATTTTTTTTTTTTTACTTTTAAAAATAAGAAAATAAAAAATAGAAGCTTATCCAAACGTGCCCTTATCTGTTGAGAAACTACATCTTGAACCCTTATATTTCAAGTCAAACGTAGATTGCACCCTTCAATTATTATTTTTGAATACTTTACACCCATAAATTGTTAAAATATATAATTAATACTAAGCACCCCTTCATCAATCAGTGGTCCGAATACTCTGTAGAAATCACCATGTGTTTTAAATGTGACCAGTATAGTATACTATAAAACATATATATATTATGCTCATGCATTTGACTAGCTTATATATCTTATGCAAGCAAAAAGATCATACATAATTGTGAGATGTATATTTTAAAAAATTGACAGTTGGATTAGATACTCTATTTATGAATGTTATGTATGCCGAAAATCACTGTGATCTAATATCAGAATTTCAAAATATAGTTATGAAATACTGTGACTGTTGAAAAATGTCATAGTTTTTTTCAGTGACATTTCTGAGAAATTGACTATCGGATCATTGTGATTTTTTGCAAACATGACATATATACATAAGTACAGTATTTAATCCAACAGTCAATTTTTTTTTTTTTTGAAAAAAAAACACGCATCCCACAATTATTTATGAACTTTATGCTTATATAAGCTTATATAAGTATATTCAGACTTGATCATTTCTAGTAATATATAAGTCTGGCTTTGCAAAAGTTTTTTGATCTATAAGCACAATAGAAGAATAGAATCTACTCTATCCTACATCACATAAATAGAAGGCTTACTATGACTTCATATACCTGTATTGGATTCTCCACCTACAAGCTTAGACTTTTAAGTTGGAAACTTAACAAACACAGTCACAGTTAGAGAATCATAAATTTCTTTTAGATGTTACATTTGATCCATAAATAGTACATATATGTTGTGAAAGGCGGCTGAATGAGAAGAAATAAGAGAAAACACACCAATATTTAGTTTTTATCTATGGACTCATCAAAGAAGAAAAAACACTTTAACAAGTGCTTGCAAGTCATTTATTCAAATTTATTTCAAAGCATTACATCCTCAACAAATTTATTTCAAGCCAAAGTTGAACTTTCACTTCAAAATGTAAACTTTTACTTCATATGGAGATGCTATATGGCACTCCCTTTCCTGTAACCCCAGGCTCCGAAAATGGCTTCAAAAGCTCATATGGCACAACCCCAGCCCCAGTTCTGTTCTTCAAACTCTTGTCTATGTTCCTAGCATCAATGATCCCTTCTAGCTCTATCAGTTTCCCATGGAACCTTTCAAATGCAGCCTTTATAACTGGATCTTCAGCCCATGATGGCTCCATCTCCTTGCCAAGATACTCCTCATCCGGAGAATGATTCGACAACACATCCAAAACAGCCATCACTTTTGTAGCTTGAATTTGGGAAGGGAAACATAGCAAGAGTCCAACCTCAGGTTTGTTCATAAAGAATTTCCATTCTTCTTCACTTGGGTCTTCGGTTGGCATTTTGGTTCTAGCTATGGTAGGCCGATTTGGGAAATAACCAGCATAATCATATTGTCCAAAGTTGACAGAGGCATGGTGACCGGAGGTAACCCATACCATAGTTGATATAATTCCAATGAGGTCTTGAGGGGTTTCGAGGACAGGCCACCATGGTTCATCTTTTTTGTCCTCGTGGCCTTTAGATCGAATTTCTGTCCACCATGCTTGTAGCTCTTTGTCGGACACTACCATGCTCGCATCTGGATAGTAGCGGTTCACATAGTCTGTGACCCATTCTTTAATGTTATCCCAAAGGATGAGACCATCGTTGGCAAAAGGGTAGTCTTCAATTCTCAACTTTAGGCCGTGTGGAGCGGTTGGATCTTCTACAGCTAATCCCCTAGTCATTAGCAAAAGCAAAACGTTAGCATACAGGGAAGATTTTTGGGATACCTTTAAACCCTCTATAAGTAAGAACATTTGGTGATCGTCATTCAGTTTTTTTTTTTTTTGTTTGGTAGCCCACTTAAGAAATTACCTGCTAATGAGGTCTGCTGGCATTGCTTGTGTGTCGAACCGCCACTGCTGGTCATAGGCGGCAGAGCTAAGCTCCATAGAATACTTACCAGGGGAGAATGTGGTCTCAATGATCCCATACGCATTGATTAGAGCTTCTCGAGCAAGAGCGTTGATCTCCATTGTGTATCGAAAATGAGGGTTTAACAGTCTATAGATTGGGTGCATTGCACTTAGTTGCCGATTTGTTGCAATTATGTAAGGTTCTGTACAACAATGAGTTCTCAACCTGCAAAAGGGGTCCATGTTAATATAATTCATGAAGCTTTACCTCACAATTTTTCTATAAGGCCCCAAAATAGGTTGATCCGTGTTAAATCACATATAGATGAATATATCATTTATGGGAAAGGAAAATGGTATTTACCAGTGACTAACAAGCTGGTGGTAGCCAGAGTCATGAGCAAGGACATGAGCCTTGGCAAGCCTCCAAAGCCAACAAGCCGTGGCATCGCAACCAGGCGTGAACACTTGCTTCCACTGTGGCTTCCCATCAGCCGGTGGCCTTGTCAGCTCAATGGCTAGCGCCATCAATGTATTCTCAGGGGTAAGGAAGAAGAGCGTCCGAGATCCATACAATGTCGAGCCTTTGATCTCTCTTACTTTGTTCACATATGGTAACAACAGATCATGGTAATCAAGCATGAAAAGCTTCTTCTGTTTCATTGCCTGCATGCACCCAAATTAAACAATTTAATTTATTATATGTGTATAGTGATGATGTCTCATGCTTTCTCTTCTCTCTTTTTTCCTTTCGGATTTAAGATGATATCTCATATATGCTTCAAATCAGAGGGTTTTGCAGTACCTCATCAATAGTCATGAAGCCTTTAATCTCTTGCTCGATTATCTCTGTTGTAATTGCTGATTCTGGTGGGCCATAAATCTTAGGATCAAGGTTACTCTTCAATGGCCATTCCTGCATTAAAATATTCAAATTTTTAGTGTATAGTAACAATCTTATTTGTGTCCTTAATCTACTCTCTCTTTTTTCCTTTTTGATTTTAGATAGCCCCTTCCCAGCGTACTTTTCTTTTTTAGTTGGAGACTTGAACCTGAAACTTCTCCTTTAAGAGATAGAGAGAGGCCCTCAACCTAAAAAGCCATTTGCATTAAATACTTTATTGATAGAAAAAACAAAGCTAAATTTATACGTCTGTTTTTATATTATATTTTTTCACTTGCAATGAATAATCATTTCATTCATATGTATGCTGGTAGACTTATATTTTCATGATTATATTACTTTCATAATTCTTTTAAGTATACCATGTCTGCACTTCAGAAAATCATTTTTTTTTTTTAGTTTTTCTTCTTAATTAATTAGTCCCCTTATATGCTCATGCATGTCTTGAAAGTGCATGTTTATCATACCGTGACCAACTGTATGCTATATGGGTTGATACCAGCAAGAGTCTGACGAGAGAATTCCTCATCTCTAAACCATGCAAACTTGTCCTCTGCAATTGCAAAAACATATTAGAGAGAGAGAGAGAGAGAGAGAGAGAAGAGAGAGAAGAGAGAGGTGGGATTGCATCTTATACTTTCAAGCATTGCAGGGGTCTCAAAGCGCAAGACAGACTCTTTTAAATCATCAATAGTCTTCACAAGCCTAGGTAAGATGGTTGTCCAAAGCTGTTGTTTTGAGAGGGGGGGCAAGTTAACCCCTTCATTGAACAGTTTGTCTATAGCAGAAAACAATGGAAATCCGAGCTTGTGGTCCACTACTGCTGTCTCCAGCGACGGCACCAATGCATGTAAAACTGAGTACACTGTCTTGACCGAGAATGTAGCCTCCTTCACATCCGCAAATGATTCATCCCTTGGCACATACAAGATGAGGCTCCTTTTCTCGGATAATGGATCTGCATTCATGGAGTTCATTTATCATATGATTTTCATGCTCCTCCTATTACTGAATTTCTTCTATAGTATATATATGAGTCATCCTTGCATCATAAACAAGCTGAAATGTGACAAGCAAGAAACATAGGAATTGTTTTACTGTAAGAGTAATAACAGAGCTCTTCTATACTATTTCTGATTTTGGGACTCTCCAGTAGTGAGACAGGCCAGATAGGTTTTAGGGGCACGCAAATTTTGCCGCATAAAAATTTAAAATATATTGATCGATACTCACCTTCACCAAAATAGTCTAATTAGAAATGATTTACTCATCTTAGTAATTTGCCACCCATGCTTAAACAAATCGAAGAATTTTTATTGAAATGGTATGTCTCATTTGATTAGGCCAATCTCTCAAAATGGGATGGACTATATTGTGGATATTTATTCTTTACATGTTGACATATGTGCCAAGATTTGAAATATGATTTAATATAGATGGTCTTGTTTGACAGGAGTCAAATCCATCATATATAGTAATTTTTTGTCTGTGCATCTAATATGATAGTCCATTTTCAACCATTAAAAGTGATAGCGTGGCCTAATATTATAGTGGGGTCCACCACATTCTTATTTTTCATTTTTTGAGGGTACCTTTTTCACATCGTGGTCGCCCTGTCCTGCAACGCCTTGGATAAGGATGCTTCTTGCCACCAAGGACTGGTCGTACCAATTTATCGCTGAGATCAGGAATCCCAAGATCATTGTAAGTGTCATAATCATATATTCTCTCAAAAGCCTTGCGCTCTCCTTGGCCATTGCCTCGCAAAATTCCTAGCTCCTTCTCCCTCAGCCTTTTAAGCCCACTTGGTGTTTGTGATGGCAAGTATGACTGCTCCACATAAACACAAAATAAGTTTATGATGATAGATATATACTTTGCATGTAAACCTAGTGCCACATGTGTGTCCAGAGAGTCTTTTATATATTTATATATAAATGATCCATTGGGTCCAGACTCCATTTGGATAAATACGGTTCGCTCTTTATTGGGATAGTTGGGACAGGTATTTTGAAAAATCGACCATTGGATTAGATACTCCTGTTACGTATGTCATGTCTGCCAAAAATCACAGTGACCCAACGGTTGGTTCATCGTTATTTATCTTTTCAAGGGTAAGAATTAATTCGTCTATATAATATGGATAAAGACAAATAAAATATTCAGGTGGACTAGCATTTTCTGCATGTGCTCATAAAATAAAATAAAAATGATTATAGGTGTGTGTATTAATTTAGAGACATGATAACCAAACCTTGTTGGTAAAGAAAATTCTCTTCTCAGGATTATCAAACTTGGAATGAAGCCATGAATCACAGGCCACACTGATTGGGCCATTAAGGAAGCCAGTAAGGACTATATCTTTGAGGAACATTTCGTGGTGTTGTTCATTCTCCACTAAAACTGCACCAACATCCCCGAAACCCGCGGGAATCACCAAATCACTCTCATACTTTTCATCATCGCAGTCTGCAATAATTTTTCTGTGTGCATACCCCTTGATAGTTGCCTTCTCTAATCCCGTCTCTTCAAAACAAGTTAATGAAAAGTATTAAAAGATTGATACTTGAAATGGACTCTTTGAATTCAAACAAACAAGTAAAATAATTGTAATATAGAAGAAAGGAAAAAAAAAATGATCTATAGATTACATATGGGCGTTCATGCTTTTAGAGCATTTTCAACCGAATATTATTTGAGTTGTCAAATTTGGTAAAGGCAGTGAGTGCTGTCAAATTTGGTATCTCAAATAGGACTTATTATTTATGCCCTATCATACTTAATTTCTTTTCAACAAAATGGAAAATACCAAAATATAGCATTAATGCATGCATTGAAACACATCTGTAAACATTTAGCACTGATACCATTTAGTGCCATTTTGATGTTAAATTTTAACTTTGCATATCAAAAGAAAAAAATACATTGGAGATGCTCCTGATAAGGTTATTCTCTCATGAGTGGAGATTTTCTATTCCACTTGTATGTACCACTTTCTTGTCCACTCTCATAAAAGTCCATCTTGAAAATTCCACCTTTTAATAAAAATTTATACTTAAATTTTCAAGGTAAAATTTGTGAGATATAAAAAAAAAAGCAGTACAAAAAAGTAGGACAAAAGATCTTTGCATTTCTCTCACCACCAAAAATAAAAAATAAAAAAAATTGCCCTATGATATTTGGGTTAGTAGTGTGCGAGTGACCACTTGGGTAGAAAATGAGCCCTCATTTAATGCCTCAAAATGATAGGCTCGGTCGTTGTCAACTTGCCTATCCCATCTAGATTGCAGAGGAGAAACTAACAGGCCAACTATATATTTTTGTTTGCAGTGCCCTCTCTCTCTCTCTCTCTCTCTCCAGTCTCCAATATTACCTCGATCAATTCAAACCCAAAATCCTTTCACAATTTTAAGAACTAATAGAAGTTCTTTACCAAAAAAATAAAACTAGAAGTTCAAACATTTTTATACAATAACTATTAGATTAAATAATAAATACATAGATAAAATCAAACCAAAGAAATAAAAACTTTGAAACTTAAAACAAAAAAATAAAAAATTGAACAAAAAAGACACATTAAAAAAAAAAAATGTACTTACTGGGATCGAGCTCAGCACTAACAAACTCCAACAAGAGTGTTTTACCAAGCAAATCCGATACCTTGTCGAGTCCATTGCTCACTCCAAGGTTTGCCAAGAACCCGCTAACCGTTTTTTTCACAGTAACAAGGGCCTTAATATGAATTGACTTATTCTTAGTGGTAGCTATTGCTGCGATGTTTTTAGCTTCAAGTTGAAGAGCTTGTGTTGTGACCTCCTTGAGGTTGTTAGCATCATGAAGAAGTTGAGAATTCAACATTGTTTTTGGGTGTAGGAGGGGGATGTTTGAGTTGCTAGATGAGAGTTGTGGAGTACTTCAAGCTCTATCCGACTCTCTCTTTATATAGAAGTATAGAGAAAGATAAAACAAGACCATTTTTTCATGTGTGCTATTACATCATTTTTTTAATTAATTAATGATATGCTATTTAAGCTGCTGTTGCGAAAATTTGACATTGGAATCCATATAAGTTGCTCCAATGTTACGTAGAAAAATAGAATTTACTTTATCCCACATTGCCTAAATAAAAAATTTGATATAGCTTCATATATATATATATATATATATATATATATATATATATATATATATA
>JAESVK010056950.1:11373-24421 GCA_017140935.1 Hamamelis virginiana | reverse complement strand
CCCTTGCAGAATCCTCGGTTTGTTATTGTAAAAGGAAATGAGATTCCTAGCAAGTTCCGCCATCAATCCATGAGTCCTTCACAACGTTTGCCAGTGCTTTGCTATTTTGAGGATGCAGTGCTTGATGTATGCATTCTATATGATGATTTTGATAGGTACTTGTGGTTGAGGCGTTATGGAAGTCTTGTGTTGAGGAGTGGGAATCAATTAGAGCTTCTAATACGTCCTGCAAGTCAGGAGATAAAGGTCAAGAAGTGGGGGGTCCACCTATATGATAAGTATAAGGGAGGGACTATCCAATCATATGGTGTTAATCAGATTGTGCACAACTTTCATGAACTATCCATCCATGAAGATTACTTGTTTTGTGGTAATGATGACGGGGATGGGGACATTTATCATCCGTTCGAAATTGACATCACTATCAGACCGACTTGAAGACCCTTTAAATATTTTGAAAGCCTTTTTATTAATTTTACTTCAATTTTAATTTTAATTTTTTAAAATTTATGAACGTTTTGTACATTTTTTGTTTCATTTCAATTGGAGACTCAGGAACTCAATTAAAGTTTTTTATTTTTCTTTTTTGAAAATTTATTTATAAATCCTTCATTTGAATAAAAAATATATCTAACACCAAACACTTCTATTGTATGTTTTTTTAATTAATTTTCAAACTTTAATTTCGATTTTGATCTGTTGGTTAGAATTTTTAATTTACATGGCCAATATAAGCAAATAATTTAGTTAAAATTTATTACCCGAATGCAGAAACTAAATGGCATGCGTATTTAACTACAGTAACAATAGTTTGGGCTCCAATCCCCATCTTTCTTTGCAATATTTCTAATCTCTCTATGCTTTGTGTTCCACAGCAGCTAGGGATGGCAAACCAACCCACCACCGCTCCAGCAGCGGCTTGACCCTTTGGTCATGTAGGCCATCACCTAAATGCTGGACTTTGTCTAGGCTCCATTTGGTTGTCAGGAAAGTGATGTGGGAAAGTGAAATGGAGGAAAGGAAAGTGGGACCAAATTATTTTGTTAAATAGCAACGAAATTAAGTAAAATGATGTTGTGTTGTGTAAATGTGTAATGGTGCAATCTGCCATGAAATTCCATGAAGCTTCCTCTTCTTCTACTTCTTCTAGTTCTTCTTGGCGATGGATAAGTGGTATTGGTTGATATATATCACGTACTTGGCATGATCACTGTTCCTGAATTATTGGTCTTTAGGCCTCATTGAGGGCATAAATACTGTAGTTTTAAATTCTAAAACGACTTCCTTCGATTATTGACTTATAAAGTAAATGCATAACATGCAAAAGAAATTTCCTCACAAGATGAATGATGAAGAAATGAATTTTCCTTATAGCCAAAGGTGCATCATTTTGGAATAGACTTTGACTTCTGATTGTATTATTAATTTCCTCATCACGGATTCATGCATCTTGACTGAATGTCACCATGGTAATAGGCTTAGGGTTATATATGATATACAGCAGCTTGAAGGGTAAGGGTATAGTTGCATTGAAAATTGAGTCCCTTCAGCTTTTCACCACAAATTCAAGAAGCCCCTTGAGTGTGTGAAGCTTCCTAGGCCTGCAAAGTTTAGCACATACTAATAGCAAGGGTGGAAAAGAAAGAACTAGATTCAAGAATTCCAATTGAATCTATTCAGATAATTAATCATGTTCCAACTGATGAACTCCAACCTATTTACCGCAGAATTGTTAACTAATAGAGATGGGTACGAGAAACCTTTTTTTGTATTGGGTAAGCAACAACATAAGCAAAGTAATGTGAGTGTAGAACATAGAAAAGGTACCATTACAGAGGAAGACAAATTATTGTGTAAACAAAACCAGAGTACTCTGCAACTGTTAAGCCAGAGAGTATATACTAAAAAGCCACTAATTGTGAAGGTTAACAAGGACCTGCTGTAATCAGAGAGAAGCAGAAAGCCAACAAATACATTAGGTTAATTTGAATTCTGCTAAGAAAAGATAGAAGAGAGGTTCCTACAATAGAACCATATCCATAATAATCTAATCTCAGGCTGCTGGTGCCAGTGGAGTGATGCCAAATTAAATAACATTACGTGCAATTTTAAACCCTCGCAATTCTAAGTTTGAGTTCCTTGCCTTCCAATTCTTATAAATCAAAACTACAATGTACTCCATGGAAAACTCCACACTACATGACCCTGATTCTCCCCCTCTAGTTTTTTTGGAAGCCAACTTCATATCATAGAAATGTGCTTGATCCTAAGTCAAACATTAAAACAAAATGAACCTGGAAATCCAGATCCATTAATACAGATCGAGAAGGTCGATGATGAAATTCAAATTATTAATACAAACCAAAACTATGTTTGCTAAAAGGGTTCAAAAATAATCTGTCTTCTTGTTCTATATTAATTAAGAATATTAATAGTTGAGATTCTTCATAGCCTAAGCATTCCGTTTATTTTTTAGTTTGAGAAAATGTGATCAATGTGAGCTCGATCTACTTGAAGAGTAAATCATATCAAACCTAACGACCTGAAGATAAACTTTTCGACTACAAATAGAGAAACAGTTTATCTCTAGATAGTTTACTCCGATATGATTTAGTCTTAAAATCGGACTTTACTTTGATCACATTCTTTTTAATTCCAAAATGGAGATACATACTCTTGATCTCTTTCATGGTATTTCCTCGGATCTCAAGTGTCATGTCGAATGCCTAAAATATAAAGTGAAACTCCTGGCTAAAATTAATATAGGATCATAATTTTTTGAGTGTTTGGGATTCAAAAGGGCAGAAACCAAAAACATACTTGCTATTTCTCTAACCCTTTTCCATTATATATAATTATATAATGGGGGGTTGTGAGCTTGGGACCTCGTATATACCAGAGCCACTGTAAAGGGTCATATTTTGGTGGGATAATTACATAATATCTAAATGCCCATGAAAATTATCTCAAACTATAATACAATTAGCAGCAAAGATCTCCTTATAAGACAATTGAAAGCCTTTAATATCGGACCTACTTGAAGACCCTTTAAATATTTTGAAAGCCTTTTTTTATTAATTTTACTTCAATTTAGATTTTATTACCTTAGTATTTCGATGTGAAGCATTTTCTCTTAAGGGGCATGTTTGAAAATTTTGTCTCCTATTGTTTTTTGTTTTTAAATAAATTAATTTAAAAATTCATCTGATACCAAAATTTAGAACTATTGACTCAAGAGGCTGGTGCCATTCAACAATCTAGTCTATATTCTATTAATGTTAATTTGAGGGCATTGATAATAGAAATTGGATTATATATTAATATAGGATGGGTGTCACTTGAGGATATGATTTAATTACTATACTAATCCGCCAATCATTTTCCTAGCTACTAAAGTTCTACTCTGTAGATATGGAAAAGAGTAGTTTAACGAGTGCACATCCTCGCTCTCTCTCTCTCTCTGTGAGTAAACAGAGATTCCATATAAGAAATATCAATCCATATATGCTCTTCTTACAACAGAATGGGTCTCACACGCTAGCTGAATTGATAATTTGCCTATTATCTTTGGGAATGAATCATTTTAAAAACATTTTCACTATATTTCTCTACTGCCCCCCTAGCCTTGAACTTTAATTTTGGGTTACTACTCCCAGCTACCATCCAATGAAATTCCTTGATTAGTTCACTGATGACTTCTTTTTGGAAGTCTTTGTCGTTTCTGGCCAGTATTTCTTTTGAATAATTGAAGAAACCTTACTTTTATTGATCACTTGAACCTTCAACACACTTCCCTTTTGATGTTTAATTTGGTTGATGCAAAGAAAGAAAAGGGTTTCATTTTCACGCGTGATCAAAAGTCTATACGCGTAATATCTGCAAATTAACCATGACTCTTTTAAAGCTCACCCTCTCTCTCAGTTAACGTTACAAGTTTACTTTGCTATCTCTCATATGAGAGACTTATGGGTTATACACCCTTAGTTTTACTATTGGTTTGGATACTGCATTTGTTGGGGATGCTGTGCATTTGGTTGGGTACTACTTTGCATTTTTTTTTTCCCTTTTGTTACAATATATTGGAATCAAACTCTTGATCTAACCTAATCATACTCCATTCCCAATCCCTCACCAACTAGACTAGCCCTAGTGGCTTTTCCTACAATATTCTCTCATTAAGTAGATGCATGACAAAAAGACATTTCCCCATGAGCAGGGCCGGCCCTAAGAATCTGGGGGCCCTAAGCAAGGGCATAAAATGGGGCCATAATTGTCAATATTTTTTAAGAGGGGATAATGCAACCCCTTTGAACTATTTGCCCACCCCAGCCATTTGTGATTTTTTACCGTTTTATGAAAAAAATACATTGATTTTAAGAAAACTAGCTGCGTTATCTACTAGAAAACATCATTTTGAACAACTTTGTAGAAGAAAGTTTTTCCAAAATCTATCATTTAAGTAGACTTTTTGACCATTTATGATTTTTACAGAATATTTCGTAAAAATACATTGATGTGTTGGTAAATGTCTTGTTTTAAGGGGTGTGCAGAATTGCAGCAGGCAGCACGCCACCTTGCTTTGGATCCACGAACGAGAGATTTTTCTGACCCAAATTCCCAAAGATGGTGGATTTTCTTTTCCTCACCTCTGCAGATGTAGGCACACTACCAAATCATGTAAATCTTTCTGTGTTTGTATGATTGTTACTTTATTTCTTCACTGCTCTCATGGTACGATCTTTCCTTGGTCTCATAATGTAATTTTCTGCGACTTCTTCAAAATTACTTGAAAGTAATGGGCTTTAAAAACTGCTTAAATACATCATGGTTTGCTTCTCATCCTATTATTATATATTAAGAAAATATTGATAATGCAAAGTTGCATATTTATGCAATTTTCCTCTATATATATGTATGTGTATACAACATGGTTTGCTTCTCATCCTATTATTATTATATAAATGAGGGATCTTGATGTTTATGCCTCATGCTACATGCATGAATACTCAGTGCCTTGCCTAACACTTTGCCCTATCAAACCACTGTCAAAAGGTAAAAACCATGATACAAGGACTTGTTGATAAGCAAGAAAACATGAATTGTAGACTTATGAGTCTAAAATTCCCCCAAACCATAATCTACTCATAGACATAGACAGCCTCTTCATTCCATTTAGTTTTCTAGACCATTGCAACCTTTTAATTTTTGGATTGTTGTTTAGGATACTACCTCGGAGTGTAAAAGTGGAAGTAAAAAAAAAAGTAAAAATAAAAATAAATTCACTCCCTGTAGAATTTATGTAAATTGAGACTAAGGATAAATGTACTAGGTAAATGCTGCAGGTACAGAGCAGGTACATACTGCATAGGATAACTAAGGATAAGTGTACTAGGTAAATGCTGCAGCAGAAAACATGATATGACAACTTATATACCAACCAAATATAAGTGTTTCTATGAACTTTTAATAGCCCATAAAAATGAAGAACATATCAATTGCAAGTGGCCCAACAATAATGGACTGCAATGATGAAACAAAACTTTTATATGAAGTTAGGTTGAATGGATTATTCATCATGCTAACAGCAAGTCATAGACGCATATGCCAAAGCTCAAAAAGAAAAGACAACCATACAGGAAAAAACGATTGGAAAACATAGCAGCAACAAAATCAGGAATGCAATATAAGATATCCAGGATTACCTTGACAGGAAACGTGCCATGAGGCAATTTAGTAGTTAAAAGCTCCCTCAGTCGCCTAACAGCCTTAACCTTGTTGGCTAAGATGTCTAGTAGAGGCAACAGCTCATCTGTTTTCAATGGGAAATCTGGTGTCAACCACAAGACAGGTCTCAAACCCTTTTTGTACTCGCTCTCATGCTTAGACTCACCACTGACCCCTTTCTTCTTTTTCTTCTTGCTGCTTTTATCTTTTCCTTTCTTAACAGCCCCCATATCCTCCCTTGGACATTCAGATGATGATTTTTGATTATGAAGTGGTCTCTGGTTGCTACCTTCTGGGGCCAGCTTTGAGAACTTCTTCAGAATCTTTGAATCCTCAGAATCATCACCTCCTTTCGATCCTTTCTTTGTTCCAACCAAACCAACTCTTCCTCTCCTTAACAACACCATTGGATTCACAATTTTCAAAGGAACCTCCTGAACCATTTTCGTGGCAGTCAGGGACCTCATGTTCTTCATCCTCACAAAGGCTATCCAAGTTTCCCATTCGAAGTGCAGAGTCTAACTGCAACCTTTCCTCAGCTGTCAAAACATCATCATACTCATCGTTGTCACCACCATTCACTATCCTTTCATCATCATCCACAGCAAAGAGCTCCTCATCAGTCATAGCACCTGGAACCCACCTTGACTTCACACTCACCATCACATGAATCATATCATAAACCTTGGCCTTCCAATTACCAACCATCTCACTCCTCTCCTGTCGACTCCAATTTAGGTGGGGAATAAGCTCTGATTGCATCATAATATTGCATATTTCTATTGCATTTTTCCCACAATTTTGTACATACTTGAGCCAATTTTACTTGTAAATAGTTGCTTTTTATGTTTTGCCTTGTTTTTGTGCCTTGCAGGTAAAATGGTGCTAAACCCACTTTGTTAGAGCGTTTGGTGAAGTTGGGAATTGCCGTCTGTTGAAAGGAGCTAATGAGCATGATTCTCTGCTCATTTGAAGTGCATAAATGTAGTAGCTTCGCCAAGGACTACCCAAAGTGAGCTATCCCCTTCATCTCAGCTCAAAGAAGGCTCCAACACTCTTTTTAGGGTTTATCAAACTCGCGCGGGAGTTCAATTGAAGCAAGGCTCGAAGTATGGAGGCAAAACCACCCAAAAGTGCTCAAAAGTGAGCAAAAGTGGCTGCTGCAAAGGGAGGACCGATCCTGGCTATTTGGGACCGGTCTTAGTCTAAAATCATGAAGTTTTGAAGGTCAGGGAGTAAGAGGACCGGTCCTGGCATTAGTGGGACCGGTCCTAGGCTGATTTCTGCTGCTGGTTTGCTTGTAATATGCCCTTTTCTCATGGGCATTCTTGTCTCTTCACCCAAAATTTGTGTAACCCTAGAAAGGGGGTATTTATAGCACATTTTATAGCTGGTTGAGGGTCCTCTATTCAGTTCTTCATTTTTAGTTTGGCTTTAGCTTAGTTTTCTCTTAGTTTTAGGAGTAAATTAGTTTTACTTTAAGTTTCTTTAAGTTTTATGTAATGTAATATAGTTCTTAGCTTGTAAAACTTTATATTCCCATCTTCAATCAATAGCTTAGCATTTATTTCATGTTTAATGCATTTCTTGTTCTTTATTATGCATTTGTTATTATTCATGCCTAGCTAATCACCCCAAGGTGGGTTCTATGGTGGATTTCTTCTCCAAACCCTAGGTAAATGGTATTCTCTCATCTTTCAAGCTTCTAATGTTTATGGAATGATATTTAATGCTCTCTCTCATCTTTTGAACCCTTGTGGTTTCATATTCACCAGTAAGTTGTTGTATTTTGGTTCTTGAGCACATATGCACACCACATGTTTGCTAAAATGTCAAAGAGAGTGTTGAGCTTCATTCTATCATTTGTGTCACTTTATTTGAGCTTCTATTGTTAAATCCTCCAATCAAGACCATAGAGTAAATGATTCTTGATTGAGTTTATGTTTGAGAAATCATATATCAAAGGTTTGGAATGAATGAATCCATAAGACTCATCTCACTTAACTTCATTTGTTTTCTTTTACAAGTTGTCATCATTTAGCATAAACAAACTCTCAACAATCAAAACTCCCATGATTTTACACTTTCTTTTGCATTCTTTGGGTAACAATACATAAGGATCATTTAGACCTGTTCCACTCCCTGTGGATATGACCTAGGGACTCCCTAGAATTAGGGGTGTGCAAAAACCCGCCCAACCCGCCGGACCCGACCCCATCCGCAATCAGCGGTTACAATGGTTAGGCGGGTTGGGTTGGATGAATTTGATGAATTTTTGGCGGGTTGGGTCGGTTAGTGGGTATAGAGGTAACGACCCGCCCTAAACCCTCCACCACCCGCCAAATAATTATATATAAATAATAATATATTTATATAAAATAAATTTCATTACTACATTATATTTTCCCTTAATTGAATATGCTTGCAAGTTAATGTTTTTTTATTTCTTTAGAGATGTTTATTATGATAGTTTGAATATGCACTTATGTGAAACCATATGTTAGTTTGTAAGATTTTTTAATAATAATAAACCTTTATTATTATGTATCTAGTTAGTAGCTTCTATTGTTGTAGGTCAATTTATTTTGGCACTTTAGTTTATTACTATTGGAAGAAGTGTTTGGATTATAATTTAATTACTAAATAACACAATATTGCATTGTTATATGCGAATTTGAGGTGTTTTTGCTTGTTAAAAAGATTTTAACTTTAGGTGTTTATAAAAAAAATTAGTAATGTTTCACCCTTTCAATCCGCCCAACCCGCCGGTTGAAACCCGCCATATATTTAACCAATCCGCCGGTTATTGAGGTAGGCGGGTGGGAGAATTAGCCACCTGCCAAGGGTGGGTTGGTTGGCGGTTTTACCCTCCACCCGCCCTCACCCGAACCGCGCACACCCCTACCTAGAATTTATTGCTTGACGACCGGTAGATTCCTACGCTTGGGATTCTATTGCGCACATCACATTTTCAACTCAAGCAAGCTCAGCCTTTTGTGACATCAATTCCTGGCCTATACATGTTAGTTTGTGACATCAAGGCCACTTCATGAGCCACTTCTGCTTATGTTGGTTGGGCACCAGCCCCCTCCAAAGCATTTGTAATTTCTTTCTCCTTATGTGCAAGAACAATCAAAGAACCAGGAGACAAAGATATATTACCATCTTCTGAAGAGTAGCCCTCTCCAAGAAAGAGAAAGGTTTGGTCAGACCGTTGAATGCGAAATCCATCAAAACCGGCAAGGGTCATATCGGCACAGAGATTAGAACCACGCTTCCAAATCCGATAAGTATCTGACGGGGCAATGCGGCCAATAAATGGAATGACTGAGCTCTCAAAATGGAAGGTTATCTCCATGTAAAAGTCACGAATACGACCCGCAGAGGCAACAATGCGGGGAAGTCGACGACACCACTTTGCCCAAGCAAGGGGCTGGTAATGCCGGGCAATGATCAAAGAAATAGATTCCTCCCTCGTGCAAACCGCTTCCTGGAGAGCACTCAACCCATGCTCATTCTGCAAGGTGGAGAGGGGTCTTCCGGCCATGAACATCACGGCGATCGATGACAGCTGCGACGGCATCAGCTTGGAGTTCAGCAGCAAGAGACTCAGCTTCAGTATTAACCTCGCCAGCCTTGGCGAGTCTAGGAAGGGTCGAGATAATGCGCTTCAGAGAAGCATAGTCACGGTGGGCAACCGCTAAGTGGGCAGGACTGTGGGCATATTTGGAGAAATCTTCCATAGATTGTTCTTCTTTCTATTTTTGCCTCTAGGCAATGATTTCTTCCATTTTTCCAGTAAAATTCAAGGTATGGATATTTACCTGTATCTTCGTATCTCTGTCTTCTCCATTTTCAAAAACTTCAAACTATTTCCAGGGTTTCAAACAAAAAAGTAGGGTTTTTTTTTAGCACTATATTGCCTCTAGGCAATGATAGCTTCAGATTGTGTAGAAACCCAAGAAATTCCCTTCAACAGCTCAACTAGTTCAGAAAATTCAAATTAAACCCCTTCAAAGAGAGCAGTATTAATCACAAATTTAAATTCAAACTCCTCCAAATCAATATCACATTACCTTCTTCACCATTCGCTATTGTATTCACCATATTTGTAAATAAAACTCTGAAACACACTGCAACAACCTGATCTCAACTCCATTAGAGTGTTCTGAGACTATATCTGAGCTCAAATCTGAAAAAAAATAAATAAAAATAAAATAACATTAATAAACTTAAGAAAAAAAAAATCTTGTTAATCTAACTAAGATTTCTAACATCAAATACCAGATAACAACCAACATTTGAAGAAACCCCCATCTCTATCTATATGTCTCACTCAGCTAACTCTCTCTCTCTCTCTCTGCCTCTAAAATAGAGCAATAATGAAAGAAAAATACCTGAGAAAGTAGCATCTGAAATCTGAGATTTGAATCGATCAATTGCTTCAGCTGATGCTTTTTGCGCTTCTACTTCGATTGAGCTTCAGATTATCTCTATAAATATATGTATATATATCGAGAGAGAGAGAGGGGAAATCAAAGGATCTCTGGTCTCGATCTCCTCTGGACGGTTTCCGCCCCTAATGCTGACACAAAGGCCGCGGTGCCGCGACCTTACTCCTCCTTCCCCCACCTAGATCTCTCTTTCTCTCTCTTCTTGCCTTGCCTTTTTTCCGGGTCCCTTTCTTTCTCTCTCTATATCTCTCCCCCGCCCGCCTCCCCGAGCTCGCTCTCTTTCGCTCTCTAGATCTGCATCTCAGCTAGTAGTCTCTTCACTTTTCATTCTCTTGCCGTTTTAGAGAGAGAGTGAGTTATTACCCTTCGTTTTTCGACAAACGACCAATGCGCCATTTGCCAGTTATTTATTTATTTTGACGAGTATTTTTTTTATTTTTGATATTTTCTCCTTCCTTCTTCCTTTTCTTGTCGTATCAAGACTAATCAGCCAACCGCGCATCCAACACGGTATCCTTGGGAAAATTATCCAAAAATTTTCAAAAATTTCCGAGTTTGGAACTCTATATTACGAAATTCAATTTTACACCATAAAGTCCTTCATATTTTTAAATGATTTTATTTATTTATTATGTTAAAAAAAAAATTGAACTTAATGGTATAAAATGTTTATGTGAGGGAGTTATGAGTATATAGTCCTAAAAATAAAACGAAACAGAAAAAAATATATATATTTGAGTATAAAAATTTAAATTTTAAAAAAGTAGTTACTAAAATGTTAGTATGAGAAATGGAATAGATAGTTATAAAATAGTAGATCCTATCAAAATTCCATATATACTATTTTATATTTATAAATATATATTTTCAAATAACGATAAATAAAATTTGGGAGGGGCTATTTGCAGCACACCTTTTACTAAAGACAGTCCATTTTCTAAGTACAACTCACCCATTTGTATTTTTACTAAAGACAGCACAATAAAAATTTAATAAATATACTCATTTTACCCTTTACTAAATACAACTCGTTACATAATAAAAATACTATAAGCAACCCATAATAGATCAAAATTTATCAAATGACCATATTACCCCCAACACCATGAAAGAGCATCTTAAAGATGTTAGTTTGAAGTTTGTACTCACCCTAAGCACTTTTGTTTTAGGTTTGTTTGTATATTATTGGTAAACATTATATTTGGAATAAACTTGCTTCAAAACATGAAAAGTAGCTTTTTATAATCATTATGGTATGATGGTTTTATGAAAAAAACTCATGTTTTGATCGAAAAATTGAAAAAAAAAAAAATGTGTTCGTGTTCGCATTCGGACTGGTACAACCGAATATGAAGCTTTAGTATTCAGCCGTGGGCAACCGAATATGAAGCTTTGGTATTCAGCCTTGGGAAACCGAATATGAAGCTTTAGTATCCAGCCGTGGGTAACCGAATATGAAACTTTAGTATTCAGCCGTGGGAAACCGAATAACATTACACGTATTCAGCTATGGGAAACCGAATGTGTTTTTTTTTTTTTTAAATACTTAAGTAGAGGACCTTACATTAAAAATAAATAAATAAATAAAACCACATTCGGTTTCCCACGACTGAATACGTGTAATGATATTCGGTTTCCCACGGCTGAATACTAAAGCTTCATATTCGGTTACCCACGGCTGAATACCAAAGCTTCATATTCGGTTTCCCACGGCTGAATACTAAAGCTTCATATTCTGTTTCCCACGGCTGAATACTAAAGTTTCATATTCGGTTGTACTAGTCCGAATGCGAACACGAACACATAATTTTTTTTTTCAATTTTCCGATCGAAACTTGGATTTTTTTTCATAAAATCATTATACCATAATGATTATAAAACGCTATTTTTCATGTTTTGAAGCAAGTTTATTCCAAATATAATGTTTACCAATAATATACAAACAAACCTAAAACGAAAGTGTTTAGAGTGAGTACAAACTTCAAACTAACCTCTTTAAGATAAAGATGAATAAGATGAAGACATTTTTTTGTTTTTGTTTTTGTTTTTTTAATTTAATTAATGGAATAATGGGTTGCAAATAGAATTGTGTCTAGTATTTAGACTTGGGGCATTAATGGCATTTTAAATTTTTTGTTTTGTATAGTAATGGGCTGCCTTAAAACTTAATGGGTTGTACTTAGAAAAGGATATAATAGACCCAATGAATATTTTAAATGCGCTGCCTTTAGTAAAGGCTATGCTGCAAATAGCCACTCCCATACAATTTTTGTAGAGGACAATTATAAAAAGTAAATGTAATGACACCAAATTTCAATGTTTACTTTATATATTAGTATAGATTTCAATACATGTTGTGTGTTTTGAAAAAAAAAAATGGTTAAAACTAAAAATGGAGACAAATTTTGCTCAACTTAATTGAAACCTGTTTTGGATGGAATATATATATATATATTCCGATCCTGTAAGGAGGTCCTTACGCTCTTATCGTAAGGACATTTTCTCTGGGAGAGGTATTTTTGAAAAATCAACCGTTGGATTAGATAATCTTTATATGTATGTCATGTCTGCCAAAAATCACAGTGATCCAACAGTTGGTTTTTAAAATATAGACATTTAAACAACTTTGACAACATTCAACGGTAAACACTGTCAAAGTGTTTCACGGACTGTATTTTAAAACCAATTCAATGGCTCAACTATGATTTCTGGCATACATGATATTCATAAGAAGATTATCTAATCCAACGGTCGGTTTTTCAAAATATCATTTTTATGCCTTTCAGAAGGGACGTCCTTACGATAAGGACGTCCTGATAGGATCAGAACAATATATATATATATATATATATATATATATATATATATAT
>JAESVK010056950.1:0-11273 GCA_017140935.1 Hamamelis virginiana | reverse complement strand
TATTTCTTATGTGCCATTTGACGGTTATTATTTTCCTTTTTTTTTTTCTTTTATGGCTGATGCTGACAAAACATGGAAATAAAGTATTGTGAGTGTGACTTCTTCACAAACCCAAGAAAAATCTCTCTCTTTTTTTTTTTTTTTTGAGAAAATAAAAAAAGAAGTTATTTTTTGATAAAAGTCTCGTGTAGAGTCAGCCTCGAGGCTTGGGAAGAATTTCTAAATTGGGGTCTTACTGATTATTAACCAAAAAAAAAAAATGCATGTAATATATTAAATTACGTACTATTCTTTTAATTTGCTTTGCTAGTAATCGCACAAATTTTGGATACATATATTGTTATTACTAAAATCATGAACTAAAAGAAAATGCAAAAATAAAAACGAAATGTTACATAACAAACGAACCCACGTGGGAGAGATTAGAGGTAAAATGAAGACAAAAAAATAAAGGGCTCACAAATTTTTTTAGTCAGAAAGGAGACGAAGGGGGTCCACAAATTTTTTTTCTAATCCAAAAGAGACCCAATCACAATTTGCATGGGAAAACAATGGGCCTTTTTTGTTACAACTCTCACCTATAGGCAGCCAACTTAGGGGGCCTTAATTTTTTACAGAAAATAGGGGCCCTAAGTAGATGTTTCCCTTGGTTATAGCCAGGGCCGACCCTAGTCCCACGACACTCGAGCATACAAAGAAAAATGCAATAAGTAAATAATTTAAAATTTTGAATTTAATAAAAATAATTGTAACTTTGTAAGAGTCAAAAAGAGGTGTGCATATGGCTTGTTACTCAATAACATGTATTCCCTTTTTTTTTTTCTTTTTTTTTTTAATACATATATTGATATATAAAAGCATATTAATACTTATATATTTAACGTGAAATGATCTAGTCAGTTATAGCTGACTTTAACTAAAATCAGTTAAAAAATCAAAGCCTTTGAATTTCTTTTTACACTGAATCATGTATTAAATGGAAAGAAATCCAATGACTTGAATTTTTTAATTGATTTAATTAAAGTCAGCTATAGCTGACTAAATCATTACTCTATATTTGATACGAAAAAGGTGATTATCTATACTAATATATAAAGCCAATACTAGAGTTTGGTGTCATCAAACTTCAATTCTCAAAATATCCTTTATATAAATTATATTAAACTTTGATTTGAATGTTATATATGCCATTTTCTTTACAATCACGTTCCAATTGTTGAGGAAGCTCAAAAACTTAACTACCTACTACTTTTAACCATCTTAATCAATTTTTTTCTCTAACAATTTAATAATTATTGTTTTAATTTTTATAAATATATTTTTAATTCTTATTATTTATAATTTATCCTTTTTATTTGCACACGCATCGAGTGTGATTTGAATCTAGTATATAAAATCAGAAGAAGAGTACTAAAGACCCACTATACTAGGTTTTTGTGGAAATAAGTAGATAGGAAGGGAAATATATGAAGAAAAAGTTTTTTTTTTTTCCATACTAATAAAAATAGATTTAAGAAAATCATTTTAAAGAGATAAAAGTAATGGTAATACATCAACATGGATGTATTAGTGAGATTTCCACCTATTTTAGAGGAAATTGCAAAAGTAATAAAATACGTACTGTTGTATCATTGAATAGATAACCTTCTAAGAATTCTACTTATAGAATTTCATCATAAAATGTTAAATGATTTGATCATATGCACTAATCAAAGTTTGATGTTTATCTCATTCAATGGCGTTTGACGGACTGAAATTCTTCTTCAACTTCAACTAGTGTGTGATCACTATTTTATAATAAGTTTGATTGAAATTATCTTAATAGAATGAATTTAAAATAATAAATTTGATGATAAGACATATTTTTTAAATTACGCGTCCAAAATAGTAGAAAAATAGTAGAGCTATTTGCATGAGAAATGTCCCTTAGCATACACACTTACAAAACTTCCTTCACTATTGCAATTTTGCATTTTTTCTAATTCCTCTCTCCAATCTAGTCTATTTGCTAATTTGTAAGTGAATGTCTAAATATCATGCTAGAGTTCAAAACCATTAGAGTGTTAATGGTTTGGATGACACCAACTCAAACTATGCTATGAGGTTCGAAAAATGTATTATTTCGAATTCTTTTATTATTGGGTGTTGGGTAATTAAATTTAAAATTTGTGAATTATACCAAGAGTGATCCTATAGGTTTTTAAACTTTTTTTATAAAAGTGTCCCAAATGATGTGGTCAATTATTCTAATAATTCCATCTATTTATTACCAAACCCTCATCCTTTTTTTTTTTTTTTTTTTGTTCCCATGTCGCTAGCCTCATAATTTAGGAACATATTTTAGGAATATTCAACATTTTTCTTATAGAAAACCCCACTATAACTATATACATTTATTAGAATAATGTTTCAATGGCCTTGTAGTCTGATGGCACGCATCTCTCCTTGCAAAAAAAGCTACTGAATAAATCTACAATAAATCATCTAAATTTGATAAGTTTTCTAATTGAAAAAAAAAAAAAAAAACTATAATCACATAATTAATATATAATTTTATTCATTTTAATTGTTTGTGGAATGCATGATATGGTAATGATAATTTAGTAACTAATAAAAAAAATTAAATTCTTTTTTCATTCACATGTAGCAATTCACATGCGCAGTACTAAATACTAATGTAGTCTGGTCATTAACTGTCCAGCACTAATGTAAGTCTATACATAAATAATTAACTGTTGAGAAAACTGACATGATCTTCAATTCATTATTTATCATGAGATTATTTTCACTTCAATTCAAATGGGTTTAAAACTATTGTACCTACTCTCAAATTTGTATAGTTACAATGAAAAATATCCTTAAAATTATATTTAGCTAACTTATTATTTGAAAATAAGAACCAAAAATGAAAAATAACAAGAATGAAAAAAATAAAAAAAAAAAATAATTCAAGATAAAAAATTAAGGTTTTTATACCAATAGGATTCTGGTATAAAATGCTTATACTAATAGGTCCTTACGGTTTTTAGTGATACATGAATAATAAGTTTTAATGCGTAAAAACACATAACTGTCCATATATGGATTTATTCCATATTTAGCAGTTGCCAAAATACTTTATAAATATCTATATCTAAATTCCTATAATCTCGCCCTTATTTCAACAATTTTGAAATTTCAAATTTTGATTTCGTTATCCATGCAAGATTTTCGGATAGCAAAATCATTTTGAAAAAGAATTTAACATATTTGATTTTGATTATATATAAAAATTTACATGAATGAAAATATATAAAAAATGAGAGTCAAGTAATTTCATGTATACATTTAACAAATCTTGAAAATACATGCATCTCTGGAAATATGGAAATATGGAAAGGGTAAATTAGACAATCTCTCATTATTAGTTAACTTCAATTTTGACCTAGAAGGGTCTCTTGGTAATGGATCTTGTTATTTGGATTTGGTGATAATAAAATCTGTTTTCAGGATCCTTTGAATTATCTTCCCAAAAAATAGGTAATTACTTAATTTGATTACATCACTCAGTTTGATTACGAAAACGAGATAAGAGTTCCACACAGGTAGGTGACCCACCGACACATTGCACTATAGGGGTAGTGATTGCGTCACCCACTCATGAGGAGCCAACGAACTCTCACGTGATTTTTGATTGGCTTCTACTAGATTCAAGGCATCCTAATACTTAATTCTTCCCCAAAGCTTCAATTTCATTGGTGGGGTCGTGGCTGTACATCACCAACTCACTTTTTCTTTCTCTCTCTCTCTCTTTTTTTTTTTTTTAATAAAAAGACCAAAATCTCTTTCCAAATGGGATTTTGTTTTTGGATATAATTAAATTTTATTAGCAAAAAAAAGAAATTTAAAAAAAAGAAATTTATTTAGACCCATCTAATAATAGGTCTTACTTCATGCTTTTTTTAAAATTATTTTTATTGAATGATTTCAATTACTTAATTAATTAAATTGTTTAAATGGTAGCAAGATTTTTAATAACATCTTAATTAAGAAGAAAATCAATTCAATCAAATCCCAAGTCTAAGCAAAATTTAGGTATCACAATTATCTATTAGCTTCATGCTTATATAAGATATATAAGCATATGCTGACTGGATCATTTATTTATATATATATATATATATATATATATATACAACTTTCAGGAATGAGAGAAGCTAACTAGTCTCTTGTGAGTTGTCGAGGAACAAAAGAACAAGTAGCAGTGAGACTTGGATCCACTTGTATATGCAAGGCTTCATCAAGCAGTACAGCCTATTCAGTCTTCCACTCCCATGTTCATTAGAAAAGAAAATGGTATTGTTGAAACTCGGTTTTCTTCATCAACAACTCCAGATCAGGTTTCTGTGTTCCCTACTTCACTCAACATGGTTCAACCAGTCTCTTATGAAAGAACTGTTTCTCCACAAATTATCCAGTTTGACACTGAAGGTCATCCCATTTATGAAGGAAAAACTCCTACAGGACATATTTGGTGGGATACTTGTAATTGTGATGATTGTTTGGATGATGATAGGTTTGAAGAAATCAAGCACAACAGAAAAAAGTCTTCTCAGAAACTTCTTCAAGAACGTTATGAAGCAGGAGACCCATCTGTTGATCTTCTTGGTGAACCATCTGGCAAGTTTGATTACTATGTTACTTATGGTGATCAGTCAAAGAAGCCTCCAGTCCCCAGACCTCTCAGGTGTAAAACAGAACCTGTTTTACCACCTTCTCCACCATCTCTTTTACCTTGCTAACCTCCACTCAATCCATATTATCAAAAGGTACTTCCTTTGATAAAAAAACCCTTCATTCCACCACCAAACTTAGTAACTTCTCCACAACCCTGTTACATGTTTGACCCTTCATCCTCTTCTTACTCTAATGATTTTTCTCCCTTGGAAAATTTTGAGTATCTTCAACAAAATACCAAACATGTGTGGAAAATTAAGAATCCTGTTGGTTCTCATACTGATGGAACTCCAAAGACAGTCTCAGCAGCTGAAGCAGCTCTTAATTGGCAAGCTGAGAATTCTAAAGCTCAGAATCAGGCTTTAAAACAAATTTTGGACAATCATCAACAGTTGGCAACTACTGTTACAACAAAGTTTTCTGCAACTGATTCTTTGATTGCTGATTTGAAAACCAGAATTCAAACACTTGAAGCAGAGTTAAATCATATTGTGGATAATGTCAAAGATTTCAAGATTGCTTTTCCTCTCCTTGGTCAAAAGGAAAAAGAAAAAGTCCAACTCCAGGAACAGCTTCAATCTCTTGAATCTAAAGCCCAGAAATCCAAAGTTCCTCCAGTTCATTATTATACTCCACCCATAAAGGGTTTAATCCATTTTCTCATACCCCAACAGTTCAACAACCCCTTGTTTCTGTTCGTCCTGAAAATAATTCTTTTAAAACCACAAGCCTTTTCTCACCAACTACAGGTCTCTTGAAGCCAAAACAACAATCAAAGCAACAATCAGAAGTTCATTCTCCCATAGTACTTCCTGATCCTCTTATTGGTGCTTCTTCTACATCAATCCATGATGTCATGCCTGTTGAAAACCCTAATCCTATCTCTTCTTTCCTTAGATCTTTAACTCTTCATGATACAGTTTCCACTGGTCCAGAGATAATTTCATTGGTTGATGATTTTGATCTTGATGGTCTTGGTCTTGAAAGTATTTTCCTTGCAGAATATGAGCCAGAAACATTTGATCCAGAAATACAACCAGATCCAGATCAGCCACCTCCAATGTTTCCACCTCCTCCAGCCATTCCTCCTCAGAGAACAAGACAGTCATTTCCTTCTGTCATTGATTCCAAACACTTATTCACTATTGATGATACACCACCCTCCAAATGGAGAGGTCGTTTGTTTGATATGTTTTCATGGTGTACAGCAGAGCTACAACTTCCAAATTCCACAGTAGCCATTGTCATCTCAAAGTTCATAGCACGTCTTTCTGGCGGACTTCGAGATTGGTGGATAGTTCTTGGTGAATACAGACAAAGGAATGCTTCACAACAGCCAAACCTTGAAGAATTCTTTGCTCTTCTTTACACAGAATTCTTGGGTTCTGCTACTCACTACAAGGATCGGGCTCGTAAAGAATTTTTGGTTATGAAATGTTGTTCTTTTGAAAGAAAAGATTTGGAGACACATTTCAACCGAATGTCTAAACGGTTCTATGTTCTCAATGGTATGGACGACATTAATCTCAAGCTCACTTTCTTGAATTCACTTCCAGAACCTCTTGGAAATGAAACACAAAAGATGATGCAGATGCAGAGAATTACCCTCCATCAAGCTTCTCTTGGAGAAATTTACTAGCATATGCTTGTCTCACTTGATAAGTTATGCAACCAGAGAAAGTTTCTCAAAGAACTCGAGAAAACTCACAGCAAACTTGGTGAAGGATGTGATAGAAAAGATTTGAAGATTAAATGTCCGAAAAAAGAATGTGATTGTTCTATAAAGAAAAAAGATCATTTCAAGAAAGGGAAATCCAACAAAACTTCTTCCCCTCCTTTTAAATCCCAAAAGAAAGGTTTTCCTCAAAAGAAAAAATGGTGGTTCTTAAAGAAAAAACCATTCAGAAACAAAACTTCAAAAGTTTGTTATCTCTGTAAGAAGCCTGGCCATTATGCTCGTAATTGTCCTCAGAAGGAAAAAGCAGCAAAATTGCTCGAGCAAGCACAAATTCATGCTGGTGCTACAGAGTTTTCTGATGTTGAATCTCTTTTTTCTCTCACTAATGAATACACTCCAGAAACTCTCCTTGCTATTGGTTACAATTCAGATGAAACCGTTTCTCCCTAGCAGTCTGATGATGAATTGGATATGATATTCACAGCTCAGCTGATGATGTTACCAGTCTCTCATCCAACTCCAATTGCTCAGATTCATATATTGCCAGATACTTATTCCAGACCAATTCCTGTAATTGCTCTTTTTGATACAGGTGCTGCAGCAACAATGATTAATCCAATAGTTCTTCCTGATGATACTGGCTTCCTCATAGTCAGAAATTCAGAGCAGCAAATGGTGAAACATTTTAGATCACAAAGATTAGCAAACAGATTCTTATCAGATTATTTCCTAATCTCGTGGTCAGACATCAAGTTCTTGGTTCCTCTCTCAATGGAAGAGATGTTCTTATTGGCTTTGATATTTTGCATAAAATTGATGGTCTTAGGTGGTCCTCTCAAGGATTATCATACAGACAACATTTGATGACATGGACTCAAATTCCTCATCTATTTGTTCTTGATACTTTTGACTCCATCAAAGCTAAGCTCATTTCAGAATGTTGTGCAAATACTCATTCTGAGTTCCTCCTCAAAAATCCAAATCCCCTCTGGAAAAATTCCTCATATTTTGTGTCTCTCCCCTTCAAAAAGAATGAAGATGTTAATCCTACAGAAGCCTCTCACAGAGGTATGAATCCTGAACATCTTTCTCTTGCAAAGAAAGAAGTCACCTCTCTTCTTTCTGAAGGAATCATTGATGATACTTCTTCCCCATGGGCATGTGAAGCTTTCTATGTCAATAAACATGCTGAACAATTCGTGGAAAGCTCAGATTGGTAGTTAATTACCAAGATTTGAATCACTTTCTTGCTGATGACAAATTCCCTTTGCCGAACAAAATATCTTTGTTTCAGCATCTCTCTCATGCTAAGATCTTCTCTAAGTTTGATCTTAAGGCAGGATTTTGGCAACTTGGTATCAATCCTGAAGAAAGATTCAAAACAGCTTTTTGCATCCCTGATCATCATTATCAGTGGACAGTAATGCCCTTTGGTCTTAAAAATGCTCATTCTCACTTTCAAAAAGCAATGATCTCACTTTTTAGACCTCTTTTGTCAAATGCATTGATTGATATTGATGATATCTTGCTTTTCTCTCCTACTACTGAGTCACATGCAAAGTTACTCGATGATTTTTTCCAACTGGTAAAATCTCATGGAATCATGCTTTCAGAAAGTAAGATGATAATTGCCCAGTCTACTATTGACTTTCTTGGCATGCAGATTGTTGATGGAAAGTATGTCCCACAGCCTCACATAGCAACAAAATTATGTGACTTTCCAGATCAACTCCAGTCAGTAAAGCAAATTCAACAGTTCCTTGGTGTTGTCAATTATATTGTAGACTTTATTCCAAAAGTCTCTGTTCACAGGAATTGTCTTTCTCAGCTTTTGAAAAAGAATCCTCTACAGTGGAATCAGTCACATACCACTGCAGTCCAAAAGTTAAAAGAAATTGAAAAACAGTTATCTCCCTTGCAGATCCCTGGAACTGGAAAAAGAATTCTTCAGACAGATGCTTCTGATGAATTTTGGGTCTCTGCTCTCTTTGAAGAAATTGATGGCAAAAGGCAAATTTGTGGATACAAAAGTGGTGCTTTCTCTCTAGCAGAATCTCATTACCACTCCACCTTCAAAGAAATTTTGGCAGTCAAGTATGGCATTGAAAAATTCCAGTTTCATCTTATTCGTCACAATTTTTTGATAGATATGGATATGTCATCTTTTCCCAAGATGCTTCAGTTCAAAAGGAAAGTTCATCCTCTTCCTCTCGAAATAATGACCCTGACTCACTTGATGAGCTTTTCTCCTTGTTACCATCTGATCTTAAGACTCAAATCATTGATCTCACTATAAGGAAAAGATCCATTGAAGTTCTTGATACCCTCAAGGCTTATCTCCTTGCATTTTCCAATCACTGGTTGTATGAATGGCCTGATCATCATAACAGTCCTTGAAAAACTCCTCTTAAGTTTTGGATAACGTCATGGACTCCTTATCACTATTGTTACTTGTGGTACCTGCTCAATGAGTTTCATATGTACATTATCTTCGAACCACAACTTTATTATGGTTTTTTTGGTAATGATCCATATTTTGACAGATTTTGGACACAAGTTCTTTATGATGATGCTTTTCATGGCATTTGGCGAGCTTATCCAACTTTGAACCATCCTGTTCTCAGAATGAAAGTTTTCAGTGCTCCTCTCTTGGTTAAGTTTAACTCCAAGAACAATGTTCGTGCTCAAAGGATTTTCAATCCTCCCACTCTACAGTGGCTCCGTAATCAAGATGGCACTCTCCACCACCATCACACAGACTGTTGGTATTATCATGATTGTCAGCTAGCTCTCAAAGAAGTCACTTTTCTCAACACAGGTGCTTATCCTCCTAATGGACCTAGTACTCCAGAAATTTATCTCTAGAATCTCCCAAGAGTATCCCAAGTCCCTGACACTCCTGAGTTTGAAGAGCCACCAGAAGCAGACTATGACACTCACGAGAATGATCTTAATGATGGATGGGATTGAAGATATCTTTTGGAAAAGTAACTTTATTAAAGTTTCTTTATTAAAGATGTTTTGATTTTTGTGAAAGTTACTTTAGTCAGTTTAACTTTGTTAAAGTAAAGTTTGTTTGTCTGATTTCTTGTGATCTTATCTTGTAATAATTTAGATTGAAGTTTGGTTTGGAATCCGTCCTCTATATAAGAGCTTGTTATGTAGTTTCAGAGGCATAACCTGGGTAGTGTCCAGCCCTCTCTTCTAGTTCTTATGTCTGTAAGAATTTCTTTATGTAATATACTCGTGGCTTGTTTAATCTTTTATCTTCTTTACTTACTCTTTCCATGTTTTAAATATCTTGTTCATATTAGCCTCCTTAGCTATTTTATTTATAGGTTTTAGTGGGTAACCATACCGCACTAAGATTTCCTCCCTTATTGGTAATAGAAAGTGTATGATATATATTTTGAGAAACTGATTGTTGGATTAGATACATATTTTTGTCATGCATGCCAAAAATCATGGTAATCCAATATAAACGTAAGAACCAAATTACATAGGACAATCCTCCTCCTTCTTTGATATCATATACTTCTTTTTTTGGTCAAAACAATTATAATATACTTCACACAATAAAATTTGTATCGATTGCAAATCATTTGCCAGAAATTATTCTTTAAATGCAAAAAAATTTAAATTTTTTTTTTAATTTTTTTATTTATTAATTACTAATTTGCTATTGCAAGCAAGAAAAGTTGGTGAACCTACCCAATTCAATACCATTACCATTTTCCATTTTGTAAATCTCAAATATGTTGTATTATTAATTCTTCTTTCACTTTGTACATGTGAGCATTCAATCAAGGCTAGCTACACTAATGAGAACCAAACAACTTGCTTCTTTTGCCACTTTTGCTTTACATTTTAGTTTTCTTTGATTGCCTTTTTCCCCCCCTATAAAAAAGGCCACATACTCTTCTCTTGTTTTGTATTTTATTAGGGCTTGTGGACCATGATAAGGAGGCCCATATGATTTCATTGCTAGTGAGTTATCCATGTCCACCCTTTTTAGTTTTACTTTGTGATGCATACACACATCTGCACTGCCCCCTTAACTGTCCATGGTCCCCCCCTGTGGTTATGGCTCACAAGGCTACAACCTTTTCTTTTGCTTTCTCACCACACTGAAAAAGAAACAACTAAAAACTTGGCACCTCTCTCTCTCTCTCTCTCTCTCTCTCTCTCCCTCTCTCCACACAAATAGTTGTTGGTTCAAATCCTCTCCAATTTATTCTTCTAAAAGGGTCACCATCAAGGCCTCAACTAGTATTCAATAAAAGAGTGTCCAGGGGCGGAACCAGGATTTGAGTTCGGGGGGTCAAAAAAATTTTTTTTTTTTTTTTTTTTTATAAATTTTTGTAAGAAAATTATAAAACAACAGACCTTCAAAAAACACTTAAAATACACAAGCCCATGAAATGACAGTCAAATCATATTGAAGAAATATCAAATATCAAATCGAACTACATGTTTCAATTGGTTCACTCCCAACCTCCTACAACCATGCTACAATAATTAATCACAAACAGGATTTTCATTAGGCTTATCCCAAACCTCCTACAACCATGCTACAATAATTAATCACAAACAGGATTTTCATTAGGCTTATCCCAAACCTCCTATCACCGCTGCAAATATATCACGAGCTAACTTAATCAACCAATTAGATAAATAAAAACTCAATAACAAATACAAACAATAAACCCATTAAACCACATTACACATGTCTTTTTTTTTTTATTTAAAGTGAGCTATTCTCCAATCCCAAACATTTAAGTTCAACAATTGAGCTACTTATTTAATTGGATTTGGGATTTGGCTACTTATTTGGGTTGAGGATGGGCTAATTTGGACTACTAATTTAGGCTCCAATTTA
>JAESVK010056948.1:0-11692 GCA_017140935.1 Hamamelis virginiana | reverse complement strand
GGTTACAATTTGGATAATGGCTAAGGAGGTTCAGCCATAGTAGAAGACCACGTTTGGGAGGAAACCATGTTCTACCAAAAGCAAAAGAGATGCCCACGTCCAGAGAAGTTGGCCATGTCCAAGAGAGATAACTGCATAATGGGATCATGGGGAAGGCCATGATCAGGCAGGGAAGTTACTCAATGACAGTTGGAAGACCGTGGAGCTATAAAATGAAGAAGAAATGCAACGTTTCAGACCCCAGCAACTTCAACAATCAAACGTCAAGTATCAAGACTTGCAACTTTCTTTCAATCAACTTTGTTCTAGCTTTCAATTTCGTTTAGTTATTGTATTTATTTTTGTATTTACTTCTGCATCCAACATCAATTTCATTCAAGCACCTATCATGACTTTCAGAGGATTGGTAAGCTTAGCATCTGTAAGTATTTTAATTCCGTCAATGAAGTTTAAGTCCTTTTCAATTTGATCTATCTTATATATCTTTACTATTATCCACTGATTGTAATTTCCTGTTTAAATCATTCGCTTTAAAGACCCATAGGAAGTAGTACCCCTGACTTCCCCATAATCGCCTGATCGTAAATATAGCGACCTTCTAGGCCTTGAGATCCCCGGTCTCAGGTTTTCACCTGCCTAGTTAGGTGCTTGGGGTTGTGTTCAAACGATCTCTAGACTTTAATTAGTCCTGGCACGCCCGCACACACGCATATCACGTGAAGAGAGATTTTTAGCCGAACACCATTTTGGCACGCCCGGTGGGACCTAAATTGACCATAGTTGAATGTCACAGAAAGTTACTAGGTCGATGAGTAAAGAAGCTAATCCAACCCACACCGGGGAATCGCGCACTGAGCGATCCCAAGGGGATGATGTCACTCTAGCAGATCTGATGAAGGTCATACAAGATATTCCAACTTATTTGGTACAAGCTGTACGAGACCTTATGGTCAACATGGAAGAACGTCAAACTGAGAAAATTGCTAAATCATTTGGGACAAATTTTCAGAGATTGGAAGAAATTGCTAATTCACAGCATAACCTTTGTCTTGAAATTTCAGGCTTATTAAAGTCTAACCAGCCAGCTGAGAAGTCCAGAGATTTTTCTCTGAACAAGGAACAGACCGTGGAAAATGAATCCGCTGGTCAGAATATCAATAGTGAAAAGAATGGCTTGAAACACTTGAGCCATACTAATCAATCAATTAATATGCTTGAGGATGAGGGACCGTACGTTCCACCACCACTTAGGAATGGAGATACTGGTTAGAAAATGGCTTTAGGAGCCTCTAGTTCCGACCCGATGGCCAAATCTTATGGCAAACAGCTAATGGGTACTCAGACACTCGGGGGGCAGGCCTCTTAGACTGGTTTTACTCAAGCCAATGTCCATGGCCTGCCATATGAAGATGATGATAGGTTTAGACCTAATTCTCAAGACTGGTATTCTCATATGCCCGGGGGGCAAAATGGGAGGCCGTCAAGTAAGACATATGTATCCCCGGTCTTATCTCAAGACCGACAGACTGGAGCCCGACCTTCAGGCGATAATCCAGGCCATATTCCGGCTGATCGGAATGAATTGATGGCTTTAGTCCAGGAATGTGTAGGCCAGACAACACATAAGCGACTGACTAGACCTTTGTATCGGAAACCTTACCCAGAATGGATTGATAGGAATAATGAGTTTCCTAGGGGCTATAAAGTGCCTGATTTTACCTTATTTACTGGAGAAGGCGGCCAATCTACTGTTGAGCACATAGGTCGTTTTACTATTCAGTGTGGTGAAGCCTCGGTTAATGAGAATTTAAGACTGAGGCTATTTGGCAATTCTTTGACCGGAGTTGCATTTACATGGTACATTAGCCTGCCGCCTAACTCAGTTTTAAATTGGTGGCAGATGGAAGAAAAATTTCATAATCAATTCTATAGATAGGAGCCCGAGGTTACAATGGCAGACCTCTCGTTACTCAGACAATTATCTGGCGAGCCAGCCGAGCAATACATTAGCAGATTCAAGAAGGCTAGGAATAGGTGTACCGTTTTCTTACCAGAGCCAGAGTTTGTGAAATTGGCTCAAAACGGTTTAGGCCTAGAGTTAAGGAAAAAGTTTGAAGGTATGGAGTTTGATGACTTGTTTGAGCTATCGGCACGTGCAACCCGATATGAAAGGCTATTAAAAGAAGAAACACAGAAGTCATCTTCCACCTATGGGACATATTTTCGAGATCCAAATGTTGAGATTGATTTAGCCGAGGTAATCGGCAATAGACCTATTGTTTGTAAGTCTTTGGTCAGGAAAGATGTTGAGGTCTCGGTTGACCCAACACGAAGAAGAAATATGATGGATACAGCGAAGAAGTTTTCATTTGATATCACAAAGGCCTCAGAGATCTTTGATCACTTATTGGCCGTGAAATTCATAAGATTATTAGATGGCCATAAACCATCCTCGCGTGATGGAGAAGATTATTATAAATGGCATGCGTCTAATAGACATGGTACTAATGATTGTGTCGTTTTTCGTCATGTATTGCAGGGTTGTATAGACCGCGGCCTTTTGAAATTCCCAGAAAAAGAAAAAGAGGCCATGGCGGTCGACACTGATCCCTTTCCTGTTGCAGAAATTGCTGTAGTCACAACTGATCTCAAATCTTTGGGATCACAGCCTAAGAGTGGAGAAACACAGGCTAGACCTTTTATTCGGAGGCCTAGGATGGGGCAGCGACCAATGTATCGTTTTGGCCAACCAAACTTTCGAGGTTTCAGAACTCAACCGATTCATAATTTTTGTGATCATTGCAGTCATCAAATTCAGAGATTCCCTTGTCCGCAGTTTGGCAGACCTTCATGGCAACAAACTAGGATACTAGGGAGACGACCAATGCACCAGCCAGTGTTCGCACCAACGTTCAGACCTAACTTCCAACCTTCGAACAGGTGGGAATGGAGACCAAAGCCTTCTTCTCAAGATACATCTATGTCAAAACCAGAAGCTGCTCAATTCCAAAGACTGAGAACGGTGAGGCCTCCAATCACCAAACCTGGGGTTTGGACTCGGCTTCAACATCCAAATTTCCAGCACCGCTGACTAGAACTCAGAAGAGACGCTTACAAAGGCGGAGAGCTGAAGAGAGACACTTCTCTAACAAGGCCCAGAGTTCCAACGTCGGGAATGGTGACCAGGCTTTAAAAATCTCAATCACTGGCGATAAAAGACAAGTGATGAGGGTCATGACTAAAAGAAGTGGTAAGAATGAAGAAACTCATGGTTTGTTATCAGTTTTAGATAGTGCAGGTGAAACAGGTACTGATTCAAAAGCGGACGATCAATTGGCTCGCCCGGCATCTCAGACCTCAGAATACCCGGCCTTTCAACATAATGGTGAGGAAATCAATGACAAACCAATTTCAACACAAGAAATCGTTTTGAAAGATGACAAGGCCGAACAGATAGACGAAGATCAGATTTGTAGCTTCGATGACTTGGAGGACAATTTCTGTTTCCAGTTTGGTTCATTACCTCCTGTAATGGATTGTAACGTCACCATTATATTACCTGCTGTTTTCCAAGCCAAACCAGAAGAAGAAGTAGAAGAGGTCACTGTGGGGACTAAATCGGTCGATGGGGTTTCATGCTTAATTGAAGAAGTAGAGAAAATGATGGAGACTGGAGATTTTGAGACAGTGGAGAATATAATTTTTGAGAGACCTCCAGAGGCCATGAATCAGCATCTTCGGCCTTTATACGTTAATGTACATATGGATGGGAACCCAGTCTCAAGGGTTTTGATCGATAATGGAGCCGCAGTAAATATTCTGCCAAGTTCTACTTTGAAAAAACTTGGCAAAACTGAAAAAGACTTGATTCCAACAGACGTGACCGTTGCCAATTTTTCAGGCGGTGTAACAAAGACCAAAGGCGTCCTCCCTGTGTCCTTGATGGTAGGTACTAAGGAATGCATGGCTGCTTTCTTTGTAGTTGATACATCCTCCTCCTACAATGCTTTATTGGGTCGCGATTGGATCCATTCCAATTGGTGCATCCCTTCTTCACTTCACCAATGTATGATTTTATGGAATGGTAACAAGGTAGAAGTAATTTGGGCGGACCAAAAACCATTTGTTGCAGGCTCAAATGCTGTTGAAGCACATTTGTATGGGGAAGAGGTTGGGCCTATCAAATTCGTAGGCCGTGACAGAAATGGAAAGCCTAAGGGATTGACTACAGTGAACAAGTCATTCTCCAAGCTAGCCATTGAGAAGGTGATGCGAGAAATCTCCAGGCCTGGTAATATTCTACCTCCTAGGCCGGAGCTAACCTACATCGTGGAAGAAGTTTAATGAATAAGTTCTCCAAGGAAGAAAGTATGGGGAAGATTATGGCGGAACTTTCCCATAACTGACTACGCCAAATTTGAAGGACTTTATCATGTTGCCGAAGCTGAATGTATTTTAGAAGAAGACGTGGAGGTCGGGGATCATGATAGTTATGGTATTGAAGACCTCCAACCTGCACCAGCAAATATGGAAGACCTTAAAGCAGATGTTCAAGATCCATTGCTAGAGGTCAATCTGGGTGATGAAGAAGATAAACGGCCTACATTTATCAGTGACTTGCTGAATGAAGATTTCAAGAAGGAGTTGATCTTGCTTTTGAAAGAATACCGTGATTGTTTCGCATGGAGCTACCATGAGATGCCGGGCTTAGACCGAAAAGTTGTGGAACACCGATTACCAACAAAGCCGGGATACAAACCACACAAACAACCTCCAAGACGCATGACTCAAGAGGTGACAGACAAAATCAAGGAGGAGATCGAAAGGCTTCTGAAGGCCGAATTTATTAAACCCATAAGGTATGTGGAGTGGATTTCAAATATTGTACCTGTGCTTAAAAAGAACGGTAAATTACGTGTCTGTGTCGACTTTAGAAATCTAAACTTAGCAACACCTAAAGATGAATATCCCATGCCTGTTGCGGATGTGCTTGTAGACCGGGTTGCTAACCATAAAATACTTTCTTTTATGGATGGTCATTCGGGCTACAATCAGATCTTTATAAGTAAGGATGATGTTCATAAGACCGCATTTAGATGTCCGGGGGCGATTGGTATGTTTGCCTGGATTATGATGCCCTTTGGATTGCGAAATGCTGGTGCAACATACCAACAGGCAATGAACGTGATTTTTCATGATTTGATTGGAAAAATAATAGAGGTTTACATTGATGATATTGTTGTCAAATCAAAAGAGGTCGAAGATCATTTGGCGGATTTAAGAAAAGCTTTTGAAAGAATGCGGAAGTACAAATTAAAAATGAATCCCGCCAAATGTGCTTTTGGTGTGAAGGCCGGGAATTTTCTGGGCTTTCTTGTACACCAAAGAGACATTGAAATAGATAAGAACAAAGCTCGGGCAATTCGAGAGGCTAGACCTCCATCTAATAAGACCGAGCTACAAAGATTTTTAGGGCAGATTAACTTCTTACGAAGATTTATCTCTAATCTTTCAGGTAAAATCTCCATTTTTACGCCGTTACTCAGATTACGAGCGTTGGAAGATTTTAGATGGGAATCAGAGCATCAAAAGGCTTTTGACTTAATAAAGGAATATCTTACCACACCGCCAGTCTTAATACCGCCAGTTCCAGGCAGGAATTTGAGACTTTATATTTCTGCATCGGATAGATCTTTAGGGTCTATGTTAGCACAAGTTAATGAACATGGCCAAGAGCAGGCCGTGTATTATCTTAGTAAGACTTTGACTGATGTTGAACAAAGATATACTTCAATTGAGAAAATTTGTTATTCTTTGTTTTATACTGTTGATAAATTGCCTCATTATTTTGTGAACAATGTTGTGAATGTTATTTCTAAATCTGATATTGTGAAATATATGCTCTCACAAGCCATATCTAGGAGTAGAGTTGGTAGATGGGCATTGGCCATGTCTAGCTATGCCATCCGTTATATACCACAGAAGGCAGTAAAAGGCCAAGTTCTAGCAGATTTTTTGGCCGATCACCCGATGCCTATTGAGGTTGATGTACATGTAGATTTGGGAATGGTTCAAGTGGTACCATGGCAGCTCGAGTTTGACGGATCTCGCACGGATGAAAAGGCAAGGGCTGGTATTATGATTACTGCCCCTAATAATGTTAAATATGAGTTTACTTTTCAATTAGATTTCATCTGTAGTAATAATCAAGCCGAATATGAGGCCTTGATTATTGGCCTTGAGATACTGTTAGAAATGGGGGCTAGATATGTGGATATCATGGGAGATTCGCAATTAGTTTTGAACCAAATTAATGGCACGTATAAGTGCCATAGTTGGAATTTATTGCCATACCATTCACTAGCCATTCAATTATTGAGAAATTTTCAAGACGTGACTTTAACTCATAATCCAAGATCATTGAATAGAGAGGCAAATGATTTAGCTCAACTTGCCTCAGGTCTCAATATTGAAGAAGGAGAGGTTTCTAAAACAATTTTGGTTGAGAAAAGGGCCTTACCTTCAATAAAAACAAGAGGCACAGAGGTGGAAGTGTTTAGTAATGATATAACTCAGTCTGATTGGAGGTTTCCAATTATCAATCGTTTAATAACTCCTAATAGGCCATGTGATAAGAAAACTAGGTATATGGCCAATCAATTTGTGATGTACTCTGGGGAGTTATTTAAAAAGACTGATGATGGATTATTATTAAAATGTATTAGCCAACAAGAATCTATGTTAGTAATGGCCGAGGTACACGAAGGAATTTGTGGAGCACATCAGGCTGGGATAAAAATGCGTTGGCTATTATGGAGACATGGATATTACTGGCCCACAGTCTTAAAAGACTGTATCAATTATGCTAAAGGCTGTATAGCTTGTCAAAAACACGGCTAAATCCAGCATATACCTGCCACTGATTTGAATTATATTATAAAGCCTTGGCCTTTTAGAGGCTGGGCAATAGATGTGATTGGAAAAGTTTATCCACCATCTTCAGGATCACATGGGTTTATTATAGTAGCAATCGACTATTTTACTAAATGGACGGAAGCTAAGCCTATGAAGGTTGTTGATCAAGAGGCCGTAATTAGGTTTATTAAAGAGCATATTGTACATAGGTTCGGCCTACCTGAAACGATCAACACCGATAATGCCAAATCATTCGTTGGAGATCAAGTGAAGGCATTTGCAAGAGAATATGGGATTAAACTCACTAATTCTACTCCTTACTACGCTCAAGCAAATGGCCAAGTAGAGGCCGCAAATAAAACTTTGAAAAGAATTTTGAGCAAAATGTTGAATGAAAAACCTAGGACTTGGCATTTACAGCTATCCGAGGTCTTATGGGCTTACAGAACTTCATTCAAGGAGAGTATTGGAACAACTCCTTATGCCTTGACCTTTGGACATGATGCGGTGTTACCTTTAGAGGTCACTATTCCATCTCTAAGAGTGGCTTTACAAAATGATTTGTTACCTCACGAATATAATGAGGCCATGCTATTAGAGTTGAAAAATTTATCAGAGGAAAGATTAAGAGCCTTAAACAACATTGAGGTTCAAAGAAAAAAATGACAAAGGCCTATAACAAAAGAGTAAGATATAAGGCCTTTGCAGTGGGAGATTTTGTTTGGAAGGTTATTTTGCCAATAGGGACCAAAGACCCAAGGCTGGGAAAATGGTCTCCAAATTGGGAAGGCCCTTTTGAGGTCTTAGATGTAATCCCAGGAGGGGCATACTCATTGAGGGAATTAGCCACAGGAAAGACCATTAAATCTATCAATGGAAAATTCCTAAAGAGATATTATCCCACTATGTGGGAGGCCATCCAAAGGGATGGCCAACACAACTAATTTGTACTTATTTTTGCAGGATCGTCAAGTTCAAATACAAAGAAAGAAAATAGCAAGATCTCTATATTGCTACAAAAAAACCCTACTTTAACGATTTCCATAAAACTCCAATCCACCAAAATGCTCATTCCCACAACATCCAAAATTCTGAAATGTTCAACAAACCAAAACACAACCAAAGTGTCCAGAACAAGACACAAACGCCCAAACTTAAAATTGTTCATATCCTACCATCAAACAAAATTCATTCACCAACCATAAAAACCCATTCACCATGAAAATATCCAAAAACAACCACCAAACAGTAGCAAGAAAAGAGTAATGTTCAAGGAGATGAAAATCAAACCTGACGGTCAAGCGGGAGGCAAGCATCGAAACTCTCCAGTGAAGGGAAACCCTGAGCATCGGTCCATTCTTTCATGAGCTTAAATTCAGCAAGCTTTAGGTCTTCAGATTTCTTAGCCCAAGTCTGGGCTTCAAGGCCAGTGGAACTATATTCACGCCGCTTCGAAGAAACCTCACCCCACAGCTCATTGAACCTTTTGTCCGCAGCCTCCATAGCAATGACCTGAGAATCCCGAAATTGTCTTCTTGCCTCCACTTGGTTTTGAAGATCTTGAATTTGTTTCTGGAGGTTAGCAATTTCAGTGTCTACATCCTTAATCCCTGTTTGAGCCGCCACCTTTTGATTACGAAGGCTGAGCATGACCTCTTTGTTCGCCTCAATAAAGGTTTTGGTTTGTTGGCGCTGCTCAAGAAGACCCTCCCATTTCCTCCTATCAGCTAACTTCAATCTGAAATCCTTCATGAGATCCATAACCCGAGACATGCGGAGATAAATCTCGTTCATAAAAGGTTCATACTCGGGAACACGGCGTAGATAGTTATAGCATTGAACAAGTTCATTGGCCATGTCTGGATCAAGGTCGGGAAGGTTTGTATTATGCAGTTCTAAGAATCTAGCCTTCTTCTCTTCAATCTCTGCCTTCGGCAAACCAGGGTCAACATCAGGAGGAAGGTCGGGTTTTGGAGGAACAGCATGTGCCTTAGGAATGGGATCATCTAAGGTGTCAAACCATGACTCAAGGTCTTCAGGGATGGGAGACTTGGGATCAGCCATTTCTGCTTCTATGGAAAGAGACAGGAGCGGGTTCTCTTCAATCAATGCTCGAAGCTCAAAAACTGGAGTTTCTGAATGGTCGCTAAGAGTTTGGGATGAAGATTTGATGGGGGAATTAGACCGAAGCTTTTTAGTGACTGGGGAATTCTCGGCCTCTTTTTCACTGTGCTCAAAATAAGGACCACCTTCGCCACTGCTGGAAGTGTCCGAAAGATCAATTGTACCAACGGAAGGCCGAGGAGTAGTAGATCTGCTTCCAACAAGACGCTGGGATCGTCGAGTAGGGACCAAAGGACCACGAGTTGGAGACGGGTTTTCTTCAGTTTGTTTCCGCAGACTGTGAGTTGGTTTGCTGGGAATTTTCTTCTTTGAAATACTCGGTGCTTTTGATGCTGTTGCAGGTGGGAGTGTTCTTGATTTAAACATAAAAGAAAGCTCAGAGATGTCTGGCTTTACATCAACAAGGCCACCTATAACATCAAATTGCAGAGAGTCATAATCCGTGATAAAAGAATACACATAGCCATGAAAATGAGTTGGGAACAAGCTTACTGTCTAATTTCCTCCAGGCAGTGGGTTTCTCTGTCTTTCGGCCTTTTCTTTTACGAAAGTATGGGAGAAAGAGGTGAGACAGCAGAAAATACGGCCGATAATGACAAAGACCCAATCTTATTTTTGAAGGCTGAAGACCACCAGGTTTTAAATTCTAGTGAGGAAGAAGGTCCTTCAGGCAGAGGAATCATTTCAAACTTGTCCAGGGTTTTCTCAAGCATAAGAGAAATAGACCTGACAGATTCTTCATTAGAAAAGATGACTCTAGTAGTGGCTGGAGAATTCTCAGAGAAAAAACAAACTGGGGCAGGAAGATTCAAATGGAAACCAAGCTGACAGCTTACAAGATTTGGGCAATAGATTTCAACCCCGACCTTGGGCATTCTTTTCTCAAAGAAGCCAGCATAGTGGAGGTCACGAACCAAGAGGTACGAACACCAAATTTGATTTTGTTTGATTAGGTGTTTGTCAGAGAAAGGTGGTTTTTGCAAGAACCAAGATGGCCCAAATTCACAAGGGCCAAAAGGATAAAAAAGCCGGTCATCCCTTTGGAGGGAAAGACCCCAAAAGAACTCAAAGTATTCAGAGAAAGACCGAGCAGGAGGCACGTAAGCAATCCACTTATGGCCATAGGATGGAAGGTCTTTACCATGGGTAGGAGAGGGAAACAGCTCAGGAAAGTATTCATAAAACCACAATTGGAGAAGCCAATGGGGACCACCAGAAGGTGCCAAAGATTTGGTTACCATTTCATAAAGACCTCTGTATAAGTGGCCTAAAACATAAGGGGCTAAGGCCAGTTTCCGGCCTGCGGCCAAGGCCATGGCAACTCTGTGGTACTCTTGGGTCATTTGACCAGATTGACAACAGAGAACAAATCTACAGAGCCATTGGAGAAGAAAGGCACAGTGTTCTTGAAATGAAACTTTGTTGGGAGGGGATTGATTTTCTAATTCGATGTATTGAGACCAGGCTACGGTAGCAGGGGCGAAGTTGAAAGAGATCTGAGACATAAGCCGCAGATGGGATTTCCCCAATCGCAGGCAGTCCGATTAAAGCACAAACATCCATAATGGTTGGAGACATATGGCCACAGGGGAAAGAAAAAACATTATTGGAATAGCTCCAAAAACAAGCACTAGCAGAAAGAAGCCATGGGTCCCTCGGAAATTCATGTCTACATAACTGAATGTGGTCAAAGATTCCTAGGTTTTTCCATTGTTTCCCAAATTGAGGTTGGAGTTTATCCAACCATTGGACCCACTCTTCCTTTGGTTTGGGCCAGGCTCTAGGGGTTTTGTCTTTTGTCCGCTCGTTCCACTTCAAGACATCACGATTCACAAGCAGCAGTTCATCAGGATAGAAAGGGAAGTGAGATTGAATAGAATCAGGCATAGAAGAACATTCAATGAAAATAGGACCTACTTGATTATCATTTAGTACCTTTTGAGAGTGAGGGAGCTTGAGGAACACGTCAGCAATGGGGTCTGTAGGAGTGGCACTAACCAGAGGTCTCTTTTTCGCCATTGACGATGAAGAATACTGAGGTGAAGAAGAAAATCGAAGAAGGTGTGGTGACAGTAGGGTTTTCGTTAGAAGATCTTGTTACCAGAGAAATCTTGAAACGTGAAGATGGAGGTCAAATGGAGAAAAGGGAGTTGTTTGAGCTTTCAAATCGTGGAGGCAGGAGATGAAGATTTTATTCTAATCATAAAACAAAACTAGCAGGTGATATGATGGCCTGAACGTCTAGGGAAGCACGAAAGGTCTGGGTTTTTAATGCTAATAATGATAAAGCTATGGATGGGACGTGAAGGTTGATAAAACGGCTGAAAGATTCGTGGGTCAGGTACTTATTTTATTTAAATCTTTGTTTAGATAAAACCGTTTTAGAAGGGATTTAATTAAGATAATAAATGAAGGCCAAATTAGATGGAGTCTTTGGCCGAGTATTAAGGAGTTTTTAAATTTAAAAAAAAAAAATCTTTAGACACTTAGCGGCTATAAGATTGGGTAAGGCCGTGATTGTCCAAGTCTGGATAAATTTTGAGGTTTAAATCTCTTTGATTTTGATTTAAACTCAAAAGGGGGGCAAAGTGTTCACACTAAATTTTACCGGCCAATGAGGATTGGCCACGTGGAGGTGATATTGAAATTTAGC
>JAESVK010056942.1:0-31557 GCA_017140935.1 Hamamelis virginiana | reverse complement strand
CTTGGGCTGCCAAATTTGGCACCTCAAATGGCAGCTGCTATTTCAGCTACCTCAGCATTTTCCCACCATTTCCCACTAGACCCGTCCTCCATTGAGGCAAATTGAACGGTGATGGTGTGTTTGGTAGCCGAGAAAATGCGAGAAAATTAAAAAAAAAAAAAGCAAACAACAACAATCAAAAGCCAAACAACAAAACCATACCATTTCAGTTAAGTATTTTATTTTCCTACACTTTCTCATCAAACAAACAACAAGAATCAAAAGCAAAAGCCATACATTAGAAGTTGAACACCCATTCCACCAACGCCCCTCAAAAATCAAACCCCTATAACCCAATCCTCTACATAGTAATCATAAACCCTAAGTATAAACCTATAATAGAAGTTAGGGTAACAGAACTTACAGCGAAGATTGACATTTGTGATTTGTGATCGAGCTTTGGCGATTTGCGATTTGCGAACTTCGTAATTTATGCGATTTGCCACTTGCAAGTGAGATTTCGAGATTTGAGAGAGGAAGAAGAAGATGAAAGAAGAGGCGTCAGGTACGTTACCACTGAGGAGTCAGTAGCAATATCAAACTAGAGATGACAAGTTGAGGAAATCAGAAACAAAGGGTAGGGTTCACTGAATTTCTTTCTTTTTATTTTTATTTTTTAAAAAGAATCATTAGTGGGGATTGGAGTTTTTTTCAAAAGTAACCGTTTAAAAAAATATATATACCACACTGACCTCCACCCAAAAATATATACCACACTGACCCCCTGACTGGTCAAAAGGTTAAAAACGCTGTTTGAAACTGCAGTTCTTTGCCATAAACCGTTGTTTTAAACAGCGGTTCTTTAGTGTAATTCACCAAACTGCAAAACCTGTAGTGCAGCTCAAATCTGCATCTCATCAATAACAGAGCATTCTTTGGAGATATACAAACAGTTAACCTCGCTTCTTCTTCATCTGCAACTTCATCTTTTATTACTTCACACGACTTCTCCTCTTCCTTTACTTCATTCTCTTCCATCATTTGCCTCCTCTGATGACTACTTCTCTCTCTTCTCTCTTCTCTCTTCTCTCTTCTTCCCCTTCTTGCATAGCTATTAACTACCTTGCAATCACAGCCCCACAAGACACACATGTAAATATGTAATAAAAAAGGAAGGGGTTTATTTCCCAAAAGGACTAACGTTTTTCCCCTCAAATCTCTAGTTTAATAAGCAAAAGATAAAACATTTAATCTACCTCAAAGATCAGAACAAAAAATCTTGAAAAACGGGAAAAGAAAAAAACAGAGAAAAATTTAGAGTTTGGGGAGGCTCAGATTCGCCATTGATAAGGCAAGAAAAGGGTGACTGCCATGGCTGCAACAACCGTTGCCTGTAACAGAGAAGGGAAAGGTGAGGGATGAGGATAGAGTTATAGTAAAAGGAATCGAACCAGAGAAGAAATTGAAATAGTAGAGTCAGCGAGACTATATGGGATTAACCCAGTGAGTGAATTGTTACTGAGATCAAGAGTTTGAAGCAGAGGACATGAACCAATTGAAGCGGGGATCGAACCCGAAAGCCGATTGTTGAATAATTGAACTCCTATGAGATTGGGGAGAAAACCCAAAGCTAAAGGAATCGAACCGGCGATTAAGTTATCGTGAAGACTGAACTTTCGAAGCGCTTGAAGTTGATCAATTTTCTCTGTGATTCGACCACCTAATCCCCTCATGGACGTTTGTTGGTCTCATTGAGGCTTTTCTTGATCTCGTTTTAGCTTATTTTTTACTATGCGGGTCTGCTTTAGCTTTTTTTTGCGTCGAAATTCTTGGGTGTTTTTGGACTGTATTTGCCATGTTCTTGTAATGGGATTTTTGGGTTTTTGAACAGCAACGAGTGCTTGCATACACTGCTCGTTGATTGTCCCAAACAGAAAATTTATTCTTTTCAATTTTAGGCAATGAGTAGGTTCCCGTTTGATTTTCCTGGGTAGATGGGATTTTCGTGGGTAGCATTTTGATCACTCCAAGTCCTAATTCCCTCTGAAGCAGAGGACATGAACCGTTCTATTTTTTTCCCACTGAAATTGATCACTCCAAGTCCTAATTCCCTGTTACTTTCATTTGCATACCTTGAAAATGAATTCCTGAAGGTGTCGACATCTATGCAATCCATTTTTCTCAGTGATTTTGTGCAATTGAACTATTGAAGATCATAAAGCATGCTGGCAGTGATCGAATTCTTCTTGGAAGTCTGAATCACTGCTTCATTTGTGGTTTCTTGTTTTGATTCAGCTCTACAATGCTCAAACTAATGTACCGCTGTTTGTATTTTTCAAAGAACCGTTGTTTCTAACAGCAGTTTTTACCTTTTGGGTCAGAGAGTCTGTCTCGCAAATATTTTTGAGTGAAGGTCAGTGTGGTATATATATTTTTTAAACGGACATTTTAGAAAAAAACTCTGGGGATTGCCCTAGACCAACTATAAACGGAACTTTTTTCTCCGTGCACTCTTACAAGTGTGCTAATATCAAGTGCATCTAATACATATGTTTTATAAATCGATGACCTCATATGTATCGGTATAACTATTTTTAGGATATATTTTGGAAAATTGATTGTTGGATAAGATATTTCTCTTATGTCTGTCATGGTTAATTTTTGAAAAATATAACTTTGAAAAACTGTGACTTTTTTCTTTTGAGTGCTTGTTTGAGAAGAGTAAAACAAGCGCTCTTAAGTGCTTTTAAGTACTTCTCCCATTTTTAGTACCTGTTTGTAGGGCCGGCAAAATTAGTCCTTACCCATTTACCCAACCAAATCCATTTAGTATTAATGGGTATGAGTTGGTACATTTTAATAAATGGGTCATAATTAGGTCACACAATTAAGTCAATTTATAATTGGATTGGATATGGGTAACCTGTGGATATCTAATGGGTTGGAAAAGTAGTTGGAAGTTAATTGGAGCATGGGAGTAAATATGTCAAATAGATGGAAAGTGCCAAAATTTGACACTTATGCATTGGAGCACTTTGGTGCTATAATTAAAAAATGGCACTAGTTGGTGCCATTTGGGATACCAAAATTTGGCTTTGGCACCTCAAATGGTACTTTTGCATTGGAGATGCTCTTAGACGTTGGTTGCTAGTTACTTGAAGCTCGAGCAAAAGCTCTCCTTGCTTTGTGAGTCGGAGAGAGAGAGAGGGGTAGGTTTGGAAGAAAAAACAAAAGCATTCCTTGGGCCTAGAGGTAGGACTTTCTCTGCAGTTTTTGGATTAGGCCAACCCAGCTGAAGTAAAAGGCAGGGGGTCCGTTTAACCTGGGACGAGCTAGGCCCGACCCTGTTTTGATAATGCTTTGGCTATTAACAAATGCAAGGGCAATATGGTAAATTAATTTAAAATCCCTCGAAACTTTTGAGGGATATCCTAATTAGCCCAAAAGTAGGAATATCCTACTCAAAAGTAGGGGTGGCAAAATTAGCCCAAACCCATTTAGTTAAATGGGTATGGGTTGGTACATTTTAATAAATGGGTCATGGGCCACCCAATTAAACCCATTTATAATTGGGTTGGATATGGGTAACCCATGGGTGCCCATTGGGTACCCAACTAATTAAACTCATTTATATGGTTTTAGTTTTTAGGTTTGTGACACATACCCATTTAACTAGTACCATGTCTTGACCCATGTCCATTAAACGGGTCGACCCGACCTGCAAACCCATATATCATGAGTCAACCCGTTTAATGGACATGGGCCAAGACATGGTACTAGTTAAATGGGTATGTGTCACAAACCTAAAAACTAAAATCATATATATGAGTTTAATTAGTTGGGTACCTAATGGGCACCCATGGGTTACCCATATCGAACCCAATTATAAATGGGTTTAATTGGGTGACCCAATTATGACCCATTTATTAAAATGTACTAACTCATACCAATTTAACTAAATTGGTTTGGGCGGGTTAATGGGTTTGGGCTAATTTTGCCACCCCTACCTGTAACGTTATAGTTTGCCTCATTTGTTCAAGTTTTTTTTATTTTATTTTAAAGAATAACCTTTTAAAAAATATTTTTAAAAATGATCTCTAATTTTTTTTTATAAAAATAACTTCCATTGACTTGGTCAAAACGAAAGTAAAAGCAAAACAAAAAAAAAGTTATTTAAAACAGCGGTTCTATACAACACACTATAGAATTGCTGTTTGAAATAGTAGTTTTAGAAGAGATTTTTTTTTTTTTCTAGCTTTAGTTATTATGTTCAAACAAATTGGAGAACCTTTAACCTGAAAGTTTAAAAAAATATACCAAATCACTTAAAGAAAACCACAACCCAAATGGAGGATGTGGTTTGGACGATGTTTATGGATTGTTTTTTATGATTGATGTTTATGGTTGGATTGTTGGTTTTTTTTTTTTTTTATTTATAAAAATAATAAATTATTTTAAATGTTTTTGTATATTTTGCTTTAATTTTAGGTTAAAAGTTCTTCAATTTGTTTGAATATACCAACTAAAAAAAAAAACTTTCAAAAACCGTTGTTTCAAATAGCGGTTCTAGAGTGTGTTATATAGAACTGCTATTTGAAACAATGATTTTTTATTCCATATAAGTTTTGCGGGCCCATGTGGCATGTTGACCAAGTCAATGAAAGTTATTTTTACAAAAAATAAATTGAAGGTTTTATAAATATTTTTTAAAATGGTCCTTCTTACAAAAAAAAAAAAAAACTCCATTTGTTCAAGGGTTTGAAATTTGTGTGAAATTATAGTTTTATCCTTCCAACTTATACTTATTTATACATTGAATCCATATAATTTATTTTTAAATATATTGACACTCTATAATTTTACATTATATATTTTTTTACTCCTATATTAATCAACAATTTGATTCTTTGATGAAAATAATAGTTCAAGTGAACTTATTTTTTAGCAATATAAGTTTCTGAAGCATCCTAAAATCATTATCTCTTATTCCAAAAATTTCATATTTTCTTGATTTATATATTATTTTTCATAAATTTTTTTCTCTTTATAAAAAAAAATTCATAATAAATAATCTATACTGAGAAAAATTACAAATTAGATGGTCAATGTTTTTACAAATAAACTATAAAGGTGCAATGTATAAAATGGTTGAAATGTTTTGTTTTTCCCTCAAGCATACAATTCTTTTAAATATTTTTTTTTTCAAAAAACAAATTTCTACAAAAATAAAATAAAAAAAATAAAATTGAGCCTATGAAAACGGAAATGCATTAACACCTATTTGTTAGAATTAGAAATTTGAAAGTAATAATAAACTTCCATCGTTGGGTGGAAAAAAAAATAGTAGGTCCTCAGTTTGAAATTAAACGGTAATTTCACTCACAAAGTATAACTTATATATATATATATATATATATATATATATATATATATATGTAAAGAAAGTCAACCTAATAAGTTAGAAGAGTTTTGTTTTTTGTTTTTTGTTTTTTGTTTTTTTTTTTAAAAAGTTAGATGAGTTGATCCTGTTATTTTTGTCACCAAAGTAGAGAAATGAGATATGCTAATATTATTTCCCAAAAAAGAGATATGCTAATATAAGGTGCATTTGATGCAAAATTATGTCAGGTGACTTCAGTTGTGGCACTTGTATGACTTATTTTGAAAAACTAATCATTGAACTAGATTTTCCTCTCATAAATGTCATGTTTGTCAAAAATCACAATGATCCAACGACATTTTCTTGAAAAATTTCAAAATGAAAAACTTTGACTTTTTTGTTCTTCAAAATATCATAATTTTTTCACAATTGATTTTATTCAAAAACCTACCATTGAATCAACGTAATTTTTTCCAAACATGACATTCATTGGAAGGAAATTTAATGTAATGATCGATTTTTCAAACTATATTTTGTAACTATCCTAATAGAAGTTAGCTGACGCAACTTTGCGTCGGTGCATTTTATATTAGCACCTTTGAGGCCTTAAGTACCCCTAACATGAACCTTTTTTTTTTTTTTGGTTAACATAAACATGAAGAAGTTGGAAGTTAACTAATACAGTGGGGATGGTAACTTTATTTGTATTCCAAAATTAGTTATAAAGTGGATAATTGCTTCGTTCCTGTTTGAAGTTTTTTTTTTTTTTTTTTTTTTTTTTTGGAAGGTTGGGGGGTACAAAGTAGACAGTAATATTTTTATTTTTAAAGATTAGTTAGTAAAGTTCCGAATACCTAATTATAGTCTTTAATTAAAGTTGATAGACCAAAGATTGTTTTCCCTTTTTTTAAAGGATTAAAGGGAGTATACAAACTCCTGGCCGCAGATGATACAAATCCCTTATATAGTTAACGGCTTTTCCGCAAAATACTAAAATACAGTGAAGACTTCCTTGGAGCCATTCTTTTTATATTTTCCCATCAGATACATTCAACCGCTCCTTTCCCTCCTCATTTCTCTCTCTTTCCCCCACTCTCTCTCTCTTTAAAACTTCCTCTATCTACCAACCTCTCTTTCTTTCGTGATTTCTCTCTCTTCCCCCCTCGCGCGTCGCTCGGATCTCAAACTTCCGACACTCTATCACCTTCAGATCTCAATTAATCAATTTTGAAATGATCTAACTCTTTTGGTATAGCTCGATATCGGGAGCTTCAGTAGCTCTCGATCGAGCAATCTCTTCGTCTCCCACCTTAATTTCCTTCAATATTCAAATTCCACTACAATCACCACGATTTCCATGTAGATTGCTCATCTTTGAAGAATTTTACAATTCATTCGAGCTCAGAACCGCCATTTTTTGATTCGTGAACGAAATGGACATGGCCGCTCAATTGAAGCGGGGAATCTCGCTGCAATTCTCCGCGGGATCGATGACGAAGAGCTTCAGGCGGCAGTAGAGGGAACGTGAAGGGAGTGGAGGATTTATTGAACGAAGGTACTGATGTAAACAACATCGATTTGGATGGTCAAACTGCTTTGCACATTGCAGCGTGCGAAGGACATGTCAATGTTGTGAAGCTCTTGCTAACTCGGAGGGCCAATATCAATGCTCGTGATCGGTGGGGGAGTACGGTACAATTGTTTTCTCATCTCTCTCTCTCTCTGCAATTGTGTGACTGTCTAAGAATCTTGCACATCAACACACGACAAAATTAGGATAGGACACGGACATGCCAACGACTTTTATACATACTTTTATGCACATAATTACATTGTATCATGTGCATTCTTTTGTATCATTCTTGAAATCTTAATTGAATTGTCCACGAAAAAGACGGGGAAAAATATAAAATAAAAGGAAGAAAAAGAAAGCTACGATTGGAGAGATATTTTGTCGGAATTTTGCTGGAGGAATGTTGTGTCCGATACTGTCACAACACCTCCAAAGAAGTGTCCACGCTTCTTAGATTACTGTTTGTTACTTCAGCATCATCGTCATCATTTTTTCTACTAGTTGTGTTACTGCTCTTCAGTTCTTCCAATGTGGCCTTTTCATAAAGTCTTCTTTATTGGGACAAGCGGCTGCTGATGCTAATTAAGTACTATGGAAACGTGGAAATATACAATATTTTGAAGGCTCGAGGAGCCAAAATTTCAGTACGATTTGAAATTCGCTCCTGATTTTTTATAACATGTTAATGCCTTTCTGAGAATTGATGTAAAAGCGTTCTCCATATTTTCAGAAAATCAGGAAGACATCAATGGTTGTTGCAAATCCTCGAGAAGTTCCAGAATATGAGCTCAATCCACTAGAGCTTCAAGTTTGCAAGGGTGATGGTATCACAAAGGTATGCTCATGTTCCCTTCACTATCAGTAGATTGGTGCTGTTTTGTTGAATCTCATGTATGGTCCAATATTAAACCTTTGGAATGTTCTGCGGTGCTCCTTATTTTGGAGTTGACTCTCTTAATAGTTGGCAATGCTAAGGAGTCATTGCTACACTAGGGCAACTATTTTGACTGTATGGCTTCTTCAGAGCTTTTCTCATAAAACTGTCCCCCACTCATCATTTGGATATATTGTTTGTTTTCCAAAGAGAGTCCTTGATGAAAGTAGCCAATGATTTGGCCAATATCCAAACCATAATGAGGGATAGCATTGAGAAGCTCTTTGTATCTTTCCCATACAGTTGCAAAAGATTCACCCGATTTTTCAGAAAAATTTTGGATCCCTCGCATAAGTGCATTCGTACGCCCTGGAGGGAAGAATTTATCAAGAAATTCACTTCGCATGTCCTCCCAATTATGAATTGAATTAGGGGTAAGAGAGTGAAACCACATTTTAGCCTTGTCCTATAGAGAGAATGGAAATAAAACCAAGCAGATAATATGGAGGGGCGATCCTGTAGAAAGGAAAGCACTGCAGGCATCCTCAAAATCTCTCATGTATGAGTAGGGGTTCTCAGAATCGAACCCCTTATATTCAGGGAGAAGAAGAATTATCTCCGGTCTCATAAGAAAGTTATTAGCTTCCTGAGGTAGACAAATACATGAAGATGTTGTGGTTCGTTGGGTCTCAAAATCTCTCTAAGGGTTCTCCCTACATTAGCCAAAAGGACAGGGAGTGCTCGATATTGAGCCTGAGGATTGACATTCCCCCTTCCCACCGCCGGGGTTGCCGGCGGTACAACGTTAACACCATCTCCTTGTCTTGGAGGGTCATAAGGTCTTTGTGAGTTATGAGGTAACCCTTTTGATTTTCGATGTTCTCCATTGAAGGAGTGGAAGGTAAGTGAAATAGACGTCTTGCTATTGGATTTCTTGGAGCTTGTTGAGATGTAATTCTTACAAGTCGGTGTTGCTCATCACGAGTCCACACCGACATGCTCTAATTTCACCCCAACCAAAATGGTATGCACAAGTATTATATACATAAAGAATTTTTGCATAAATTAAAGGAGTGAAGAAAACTTACCGGATTTGCAATGTCATTGCAAATTACCACTAGCTCTCTTCGGATCAACTAGAACGCTCGCCACTCCCCCGTAACGGCGCCAATTGCTTGAGCGTAAAAAGTGATGTGCGCAAAAGAGTCCCAAACATAGGATTCCAATGGTCGTCAAGCAATAATCTAGGGAGTACCTAGGTCATATCCACAGGGAGTGGAATAGGCTCTAGCGAATCTTAGGCCTTGCTACCCAAAGAATGCAAAAGAAAAGTGTAAAATATTGGGGGTTTTGATTTGTTTGAAAATGATTTGTGCCAAATTAATGGCAAGGATTTAATATGAAAACTTGTAAATGGAAAAAGTAGGGTTCAATGGATTCGTTCATTCCTATACTAAGGTTAATGGTTTCTCACATAATACACATTCAAGAAACCATGTGAACTATGGTTTTGAATGGAGGATTTTACATATAAAGCTCATAAAGAGTGAAACAAGTGAATGAATGTATCTCAATACTCACATTGGCATTTTCACAAACATGTAGAGTGCATATGTGCTCACAAACAAAATACAACAACTTACCGGTTATATTTTGATTATGAATATGATTCCACAAGGTTTCATAAGATGAGAGAGTATTGAGACACCATTCCATTATCATTGAAGCTTTAAAAATGAGAAAACACATTTACCTAGGGTTTTGGAGAAGAACTTCACCATAGAACCCTCCTTGGGTGCTTGGCTAGCCATCAATGGAAATAAATGCATCATTCAAGAACAATAGAGGCCAAGAGCAAATAAATACTATCTATAGATTGCAAATGTAAAATGTACCTTCCACAATGAGATTAGAACAAAGAAAACAACATAAACTTGGATTACAAACTTGGAGTAACAAGAAACAACTAAGATCTAACCTAAACTAATAAGAAAACATCAAAAACTTAAGAAAACCTAAGCTAACCCTAAGAATAACCAAGAACAAGAGTGAGATCAAGTTGGGAACCCCTCCTTCAGCTGAAATAAGAACATTAAATACTTCCCCATAGGTTTACAAAGGAAAATACCCAAAAGCCCTTACAAGAAAGCAGAAATTACATGAAAACTAGCAGATCTCGGGGTGTGGTACCGGTACCACGGGTTGTGGTATCGGTGCAAAATGTTTCTGTGCTTGAAATTAGGGAAATAAAATACCCAGTACCGGTACCACCTCTGCAGAAATGCTGAAATGGCCCTGAAATCACTTCAATCTTCTAAGGATGCTTCATCCATGACCATGAGACTTCATGCACACTTCAAGGTCTTCGAGAATGCTCCAATAAGGCTTCAAAGCGAGGCTGAAATGTGGGATTACCTGCACAACTGAGAAAAAGTATCAATCGCGTAAAACGCACCAAAACACAGGTACTAAAGCATGCAAACTACTAAAAAGCTATAAAAGAACCATAAGTTAAGCCAAAAATGACTACTAATCAGCTCTCACTAGTGGCATTCTCGATCTACAACGAGGAGAATCTCGGCGACCTCGAAGTCTCACCGGCAACCTCGGGAGGATGCTGGCATCCACGACCTTACAGCGCACTAAATTACTATTAACAAATGATTCAAGTGGTGGACCCCTCTTGTGCAACTAGTACTTGAGTAATTGGGTGTTTTTGTGCAAAACAAAGACCTTGCGATCTCATTCGATAGCAATTTTGATCTAAAGTCGGGCATTCTTTAATTTACAATGATGTGTCGACCTCACGGTCCTGTCAAATTGGGACCTCTTTGCTAACAATCTCAATGTGCGGAGATGCTCACCTCAACGGTATCGAGGTCTCATCCGTGGCAACCTTGATCTATAGCTATACATATCTCAACCTCGGCATACCTCAATAATTTTTTGATCTCACTCAACATCGACCTCGTCAACCAACAACAGGCTTCCCATGAAGGTCGACCATGTCAACCTCGACGAAGACTGCCAGCCTAGTGGAATGCCGACCATGCACTCACCACCTCGACGTCGACCTCGAGGAAGGTGATGTGGCAGGTGCCACTTTTCAACACAATAACGATCTATTTACAGCAGCAAATAAATTTGCTCACCTTTACAAGGCAGTTTTCGCATGCAATCATATCATTGATGGGCCCAAAACTAAAAAATCCTTGCCTACAATGCATCCAAAATCACGTTAATGGCTTACCTCACCCTGGCAAAAATGCATTCAACTTTGGTGCTATTTAAAGCAACTACTATCAGTAATGCATGGGCCCACTGTGTTACTATTTGGCTTATTACAACCACTTGGTCCTGGGTGTATGTAAAATGCCTAATAACATTGACGCCTTCATATACAGGGGGCTATAGCCACTACCACATGGCATTTTCTGCTACTCTAATCCGTGTATATTCTTTCCTTATTCGTAAATTTTATTTATTTGCCTGGTTAATTTAGCAACTTGATTGCTATCTTTTATGCCTCTATTGAGTTCATGTGCAACATGCTTTTCACCTAATCAAATAATTCACACAACTCTTAATTATGCATTCCGTGCATTTTTGTTAAAATATTCATGGACCCTGTACTTTATGCCACTTGGGGATATTTATTCACATGCTATGTTTCTATTAATTATACAATGGAATTTTATTGTTTGCCAATGATGCTTTCATTGCTCAATATCATGGGGGCTATTATATCCTTTCGGAAATCATATAGTAAAATTGCTTGCTACAAACTTTTTTGGAATGCATGATATGGCTACCATACCATTCTCATATTGAAGACCATGGGTCGAATTTACAAGCATCGATCTCAACATGGCTCTGGGTTTTACTATTTTACTCTCTCATGAACAAAACTTAGATATTTGATACATGGCTCAATTGTTATTTGTCAAATTCATGGCATTAGTAATCCTCTACAAAATTAATTGCTATGTGATGCATCTCTAACTCAATTACATAAATTATTATGGTTGTTTAGCCAAAACTTATTTGAGGCTATTCTACATAGAGAATTTTAATAATTCACATAAATTATTTCGATCCAACTACATCAATTGCTATATAAATACTGTGTAGCTACTCACCTCTTAGCTTATGATTTTATCATTAGTACTGAATACCTTGCGAATATATCACTTGTGTAGATGAACTTCAATGTTGATACTGTCTAAAGCTTATTGCACTACAAAATGCTAGTGATGCATTGGGGGGCTTTGATTGGACCACAATCATACCTTAAATTTTGGTAATGCTATGTTTTCTTATGTATTTAATTGCATAATAAAGGCTAGTATTTGTTTTATTCATAGGAAGATGCTAATTTTCACTTTTGTAGGAAAATTGAACAGAAATGTTCAAATTCAAATTTACAATGAAGAAGACTTGCCTGAGCATCAATGGGATATATATTTCCATTAAAGAAGATGATTGATGAAGCATGGAGGATAAGAGAGGAAACAATCCAGAGAAAAAAAATCATTCAAGAATTTGCGGACAGAAACTTTTGGCTATAGATAGCCAAATTCCGCTATCGATAGCCAAATTCCGCTATCGATAGCCAATTTCCGCTATCGATAGACATGAGGCGGCTGTGGGCTGTTCTAGATATTTTTTAGATATTTTCGAGGGCAGTTTTGTCATTTTCATTTTCCTTCTATAAATAGAAGTGTATATGCGACTTAAAGAGGGTTCATGACTTTTGCTCTGAATCATTAATCTGCTATTTTAATTAAACTTCAAGTTACAGTTTATTTTCGCATTTTATTCGGCAGTTTACGTTTTCAGCAATTTCCAATTCTGCAATTTTTCTTTCAATGCCTGGCTCAATTCTCACTTGAGGATTGATCTTTACTATTAAGTCTTTACTTTCAGTAATTTACGTTTCTGTTATTTTCCCTTTTTATGCATGGCTCAATTCTCACTTGAGAATTGTTCTTTACTTTTCCTGTCATTTTCTTTATTTATTTAAGCACTTTTCTTTATTTATTTCAGCCCTTTTCTTTATTTACTTCAGTCACTTTTCTTTATTTATTTCCGCAATTTTCTTTATTTATTTCTGCAATTTTTCTTTATTTCTTCAGTCATTTACTTACCGCTTTTATTTTCTTTTTCCATCCCGTGAACCCTTAGAGCTTGTCATGGATAAAGGATATTCTCCTCCATTGATGTGTAGCTAATACTCCAAGCTTGGGTGAGGATGAAGTTGGATTCATTATACAATCCTATTTTATAAACATCCCTCTATTTGTATTATGTGATTGCATAGTTGTGAAGGTTTTACCGCACACTATCGCTAAATATAATATCATATAATTGTACATCTGTGATTGCAATTATATAATTATGCAATGGTTCTTATTGGTATGAATACAAACCAGCATGCTTTATTCCTCATTTAAGGTGGATAGCGATATTCCATTCTTTTCCAGGATAAACTTGCCAGTCCTGTATTCATAATCTTTTTGGGACTTCCTTCTTGTAGTTGGAAGAACCACCATACATAATTACTATAGTGAGGATTTTATAAACATAAATTGTATAATTGATATTCAATGGGCTTCTCACCCAAGTTCCGCTCATTCCACCAATTTAATTGCATTTTTTACTAAGCTTTATTAAATTACTGCGTTTTCGCTTCGACCCAATCGGAGAATTTCCACCAACCAATTTAATTGACAATATTCTTTCCACTTGAATTAATTCTAAAAAGTCTTTTAATATAAACCTGCATTTCCCAGTGGTTCGACACCCGTGCTCACTAGTCACAATCGAATTGAGATTATAAGTCACGCGGTTTTATAAATTAATTAATCTTGATCACTGACAAGGAATAATCTCCCTTGTCATCTGAAGCGATCAGGCTTTACGCCTCATTCTCATCTTGATTGGAATCTCTCATATGTTTGTGATGGCACAATAAAACCCATGTCTTAGTGGCTCCAATTGTATACATTGGTTAATCTTCCTAGGCTACATTGATGCTCAACATACCCCTATGCTCACATGACTAGTCATACTACATGCAATGATTGTCAGAATATTCAAACTGGTTGATTGATAATTTTATACTCACACGATATTAGTATCATCATCATGGATGAACCACATAATTAACAATAGTTTTCTTTATCGCAAATTATGCCTTAAAAGTGAATTATTACTTGCATATACTAATGAAATATTTCATTACTTTTTTGCAAAGGACACTCGTACCTCATGAGGATAATCACATTCGGGTGGGCAATAAGACCGTTAAATCTTACTCTGATGCCCTCAAATAAATGCACAACTACCATGAAGCTTATTCACAACATACATGGCTCAAACCCTCGCCCCTATATGCTCTAGCACATTTCATGCACATGAGGTTATTGTGTGCCACATAAGTGATTTTAGACCTCAAGATCCGTGAACTTAGCTACCCAAGGTCGAGGCAGGCCTCCATCGAGTTGCCCCGTTTTGACAAGGCTGCCCACCTCAGGGTGGATTCGATTCCCACTTCAGGGTGGATGACCACCTCAGGGTGTGTGAATCTAGCTACCCAAGGTCGAGGCAGGCCTCCATCAAAGGCATCAAGTTGCCTCGTTTTGACAAGGCTGCCCACCTCAGGGTGGATGCCCACTTCAGGGTGGATGACCACCTCAAGTTGTGTGAAATCTAACTACCTAAGGTCGATGAGGGCCTCCATCGAGTTGCCCCGTCTTGACAAGATTGCCCACCTCAGGGTTGACCACCTTATGGTGTGTGGATTTGGTTACCTCAATCACGATTGGCCTTTGTGTGGTCACCTTATTTTGATAAAGCTGCCCACAAAAGGGTGGATGCCTTTTATGAGGATGCCCATCACCACGGTGGAAGATGAGGCGTGCAAACTGTCATTATCCCCTCGGGCCTGTTCATGGCTAAGCTCTACAAACTTGGCTTATGGTTGGACTTTGATTGGCTATAAAGGTCGATGGACCTAGTCTGTGGATGGCCTCTAGTTGTCAATCAAGACATCTACATTGAGACTGCTAATTCACTTGTTACATCATTCGTTATTGCTTATGTATCCTTATGTGCCTGATTGTAACGTCCAGCTTACACGCCTTACACGCTACTATCAGGCAGGGGGCTAAATGTTGATAGTCAAAATGTGTATGGTTTAGTCAAAATCAGACCAAGTCAAAGATGACATGTGGACAAATGGGTGCATGACAAATGGACCAATGAAGATCTGCCACGTGGGACTAGGGCAACTCACATCACACCACCCCCTATAAAAGCTAACATTCTCATCAGAGGAGAGAGGACACAAGGTGTGATAACCCAAAAATTTTAATATGCATATTTCAATTTTCCTTAAACTTGGGGTGATTTTTTTTTTAGTAAACAAAGTATATTGTAATAACTCATATTTTTAAAACCTTAGTTTTAGCATTTTTTATTTAAGACTATGTTATTATGGAAAACAAGATATTTCAATTTTTGTTAAAAATGCCCAATCTAACCCAAGTTCCTCTTTAAAAGCACCATGGCAGTACCTGTCTTCAATTTGGGTTTGTGTATTGAAAGAGTTAAAGACCCGAGAGAGATAAAGAAAGCAAGAGAAGGACTCGAGCCCGAGAGTGGGAGTGAGGAAAGGGGGGCTGCCGTGGAGAGGTGCAGGCCACCGAAATCCTTCATTTCTTCCATTAGAGGTGAGTTTGACCTTTTATACTTAAACCATACTTCTCTTCCCTTCTCTTTTCTTCTAAATCTCTTGGGTATTTTCTGTTTTGCTGAATCTGAGAAGAGTCCATCTTGCATGCAAGCATTTTTTTTTAGATTCATGAATTTACATAACATGCATATGAGTTTAAGCGAGCTATTTTGCATGGCCCGAACCTTGATCTGTTGAATAATGTGGGTTTTGTTTCAAAACTGATTTCCAAGCTGCGGATTTTGTGATTCTGGGTTTGCATGTGTTGGATCCACAACTGTGTTGATATATTTGGGTAGATTTCAAACATGCATGGACTGATTTCTGAGTTTTCCAAGCTTAAAAACATTTCGTGTGAGGTCTCTGTTTTGATGCATGTGTCCGGGTCTGTGCAAGTCAAGCACACATGTGTTTTATGCATTATTTTTGAGTTTAACAAGTAAATCATATTGTGTTGGGTCTGCATGTATCAAATTTTGCAGCTGGGACGGTCATTTTTGAAGTTAAAGTGAATGGGTTGGAAGTGAAGGCTCACGGCAGCCATTGTTGCTCAACCCAAGCTTTCATTTTATTTTATTTTTTTTTTAAAATCTATTTATTAAACTATGGTGGGTTTTTGCTCCAAACCAGATTTTGAACAGTGTGTTTTCAAATGTTTAAGCTCGTTGGTTTGTGGAACCAAACATGCACGAGTTGATTTTTAGATTTTTGAAGCTAAAACAACCTTGCATAGAAACCCCTGGTTTCTGAGCTACATTTCGGATTGTGTAGGTTGGGATTCCTTGCATCTTTGGGTCTCATTTTGAGTTTGGTAGTTAGACTTTGTTGCCTTGAGTTCGCATATAAAAATTTAGCTAATGGGATGGTTTGTTTTTTTTAAATTTCGAGTGACTGTGTAGAGGGGAGCCGTGGGGCAGCAGCAGCCACGGCTTTATTATTTTAAGTTTTGGTTTTTAAATTGATTTTCAATGAATGTTAAACTAGCTGCATGTGGGATTTAATTGAGTCTTACTTGTAAAAAGAATTTGGAATTATTTTGATTTGTTAAAGGGTTGGTTTGAAGCTCATTAAAAGGTCCGGCCATGGCAGTTACGGCCATGGCAGTCCCAGCCATGGCAGTTTTGTGGCACCTTTGTTTTGGGGTTTAAATATATATATATATATATATACACACACACACACACACACATATATAATTCAAGGTTTTAAACAAATTATATAAGGTTTTTAAAGAGTGTATTTAATGTTCTTGCATTTTGATTTTATGGGAAGATTTTTTTTTACAAACCTGTTGCAGGGAAGTATAATGTGGGGAAGATGACCATTTTCGGTCATGGTTGCCTTTATAAGTAAAATTCTGATTTTTCTCCTATCATTATAAAAAATGGTTATTTTTACTAATTTTTGCGTTGAACTTCAACCTTCATAACTTTTGCATATGAACTCTGATTTTCGCGTACTTTATATGTACGGAAAGCTTATGCAGTCTAGTTTCTAAATTTTATAGTTTTGAGATCGAATTCCTTTTGGAGAGAGAGTTATTTGGATAATACCAGATTTGCCCCTCGTGTGTACACTTTGTCTTCTTTGGCCTATATCCTCAAATCCGCTTTGCGTTTGGCCATGTAATTCAATGTGTGGCAACTTGACACAGCTAAGGATATATTTAAGAAGTTTTAGAGTCTTGGGTTTGACATTTTGGGGTTTTAAATCCTTAGGGTCGCGAGTGGGCAGTTTTGAGAGTCGTTTTGCTTTGCTTTTGAACTGTGGATGCTTGTGCTTTCTTTTGATCCTTTCTGCTTGCATTGTTGTTTGTTTATCAGTGTTGGTTGGATTCTTTGGAGGATCACTTGCATTGGGTGCATCGAGCATTGCATTGGGAGGCTCGTAGAGCCACGAGGGTTGGAAAACACAGTTATATTGAGGTAGGGATAAGTAACCTTTTACAGTTAATAATGATATATCTGTTTTACAACTGTCATGAGACTACTACTTACTCCTAAACACTTTTGAACGATATGGCTTATAAATGGTTGCGAACCTTGTCTTTTGTTTTATAACTGCTACGAGAATGATATAGATGAAAACCCTAATTCATACTTGAATTGTCAACTAGATACATGGATTATACTTGTTTATGAACTGTAATACTTGTGTGGCAAACTTTATAAACTATATGAAAGGTTTTATGTAGAAATGTTTACAAATGGTGAATTGTTTATAAATATGGGAATGGGCCTTTCCTATTAACTGTTTTATTGGACAAAGCTGATAGGGTTATAAACTAAACTACTTTGATTTGTGATATATGATATTGGTATCCAAAAATGCCCTATCTTTTAAAAAGGTTTATGTACAGAGTAAGTGGATTCTTTTAAACTTGAACCGTTCCCACCATTTTGGAAAACTATGATTTGGAAACCTGGTTTTATATATTGTTTGAGCTGAGGCTCTGGAAATATTTATATTTAAAAAGGGAACGCCTGCTTATGGGTTCCGGGTCACTATATATTGGATACCATGCGTGCTAGAGGTTTTAGGCTTGAGCTTGCTCCCCTAACCTCATTACGATGGATCCTGGTTCTTGAGATGAGATATTTCCACACGAGGATGTTGGCGGCAGTATGACTACGGTCTTGGCCTCATCTCGGTGGACATTGCATGATTATTAGTTATATATCTTTCAGGACATGCATTATTATATATATATGATTGTGGACTGAATTGTATCATTGGGGGTTTGGGGCCCATGGCCCCTTTCGTTATATTTTGGGTGCGGCAGTGACTACGGTCCCCGGCCTGGTTTAATAGTAGCCCGGTTGAGCTACAGGTTTGTTAGCCTAGAATCAACAGCCCTATAATATAATTCAGTCCAAGATTGGGTATGCTAGGGACCTAACGAAGTGACGCATATGCCAATCGGGCCGAACTCCATACCGATGGGTATACTATGGACCTGCGCGTGATTTGAGCATTATATATATATATACTTTGGGCCCCGCGAGATGACGTATAGTGCCATGCTATGGACTAGGACGTTTTTTTTGGGCTATTGTCCACATGCGATGGGACATTCCGCATGCGAGGCATACGCCTGGTTACTGGCTACTGATATTGTTACTGACTCTAGAGACTATGGTTTTTCACTGAAAGTCCACGCTGTTCTAAAATTACTGTTTACCAAATTGGTATATAAAACCTTAATATTCTTGAAATGTAAACTTTATATGAATATTCCATGTATCACTATGTTGTTATTAATGCGTAGAGGTCATATTATCCCTACTGAGCACGTTGACGCTCACCCCTGCTTTATTGCAGTATATTTCAGGTTGACTCGGGGTTCATGTCTGGTTTGCATAATTCGCTGCTTTGGAAATGGTGGATAGCTGCATAGTTATTTCCTGTTTTGGTCATACATATCATATGAGAAATTTATTAAGTAATATTCAGTTATCTAGAATACTTTTGATTTGTGATACAGCCCATTTGCCAGGGATGTTGGCAATATATTTGATTTCCTAAGTGTATTATACTTGACGAATGGGTCATAATGTATAGATGTGACATTTCATTTTGTTATATATATTCATTTCTTATATCTCATGCGGAAATATGAATGAGCAGGACAGATTGTACCTCTATCTTGACACGTGTCGACCTATCCGGAAGGGTCGGTATGAATGTTAGGTTGGGGTGTTACACAAGGGTTCAACACTCCCCTCCTGGAGGCAAGCAAAGGCACATTTTCATTCAAATGAATTACTAAAACTAGAAGGTTCTTAGGGTGTACATGAGATTTGGGGATTGAAAGCAAACTCTATTTGTAATCCTACTTTCTCTATAGTGGTTAGGCTAAAAGCCGAACCCCGTAATCTCTTGTGTATGTTGTGTGATTGTTTTTACTTGCTCTATTTCTTTCATTTTTCTTTATATTTTTCTCTCTTTCAACCACATCTAGCCATGACAAGATGCGCAAGAACCCGGTATAAACACTCATATATATATATATATATATATATATATATATATATATATATATATATATATATATGGGACAGGATCACCTAACACCTTATGTGACTTCTAAACAAACTCCTTATCTGCATCCTCAAATTAGTTTTAATCTAACAGCCATTGTTGCATTGATTTTAAAATCCAAAAACTCACTTTTTCACCCTCTCTCTTTCCCATCACGTTCCCTCTCTCCTCTCTCTCTCTAACCTCCCCACACAAATTACTACAAACGCTACAAACGAATGATGAACTCTTTCTGCAACTTCACCCACTAGCTTCAAAGATTAAAGTTCCAAAAACTTTTAATCAAAAGATGGAAGAATGGAAACCCATATGAAGTCCCAACAAATACCACTACATATCATTCACCTTCCATTCGGTTGCTCAGAAAATGAAGGAAAATAAAGAAAATCAAAATTTTGAGTCTTAAAATTCTTATTGTTGGTCTTTCATGAAAATGAAATACTAAGGCCAAGTTGTATTTGGCTCAATAGATCAAGTCCCAAATAATCAAACACAGCTTTTAAATTCTAAATTATTTTCTTTTCCTGCGTTTTCTCAACAACCAAACGGAACCAAATGGCCTTGCATCTTCTCAATAACACAAACCAGATCCCCAACCAGAGAAAAGATGATAGAGAGTTCTGGGTTAGATTTTCATTTTTTCTTCTTTGATTTCTAGGTTGTCATTTTTATTTTATTTTTTTATTTTTTTGGATTTTAATATCTTTAAGAACTTATCAGTGTTGCAATGGGTAAACCAATGGAAATTGGTATGGGCAATAAGGATGGGTCGTGGAAGATCGTGCATGTTAAGATTCATGACTAAGATGATTATGTTAAGCTCTTATTCGTGCTTTACTGGCTTTGGGTTTTACATGAAGAAAGAGAGAGAAAAGGGGCGTGTGTGGGAATGGAGTTTGATGCCGTGAGAGGGTTTCACCTGCAAGGTGAGATTGGCCGGTGTTATGGTTGGCCAGCGAAGGTGATAGGCAGGGGCAAAGGAGAGGTTTCGTGTGATGGGAGGGAAACGAGAGAGGGAACATGATGGGCAGTAGAGAGCGCAAAAAAATTGGTTTTTGGATTTTAAAATGAATGCAATAGTGGCTGTTAGATTAAAGCTGATCTAAAGGTGCAATGAGGAGTTTGTTTAGAAGTTACAATAAGGTGTTAGGTGATCCTGTCCCTATATATATATATATATATATAATAGTGAAAACATATTTTTCATATATATAATAGTGAATATATATTCGTCTTTATTTGTTGATTCTTGAGTAAACTATATTGTATTAGCTTATTTTTCGATCATATTTTTATAAAGGTGCAATTCAGTTTAGGTTTGTTGAGTTTTAGTTTAGGGAGTAAGAGATATCTCTATTGAGTCACTCTTCCGGTTCTTTTGTTTAAAGTTATCACATCTATAGATAGTTATAAGTTACTTGGAATCATCTAACTTGTTCTAAGATTTCGGTGTTTTTCTTTTTCTTTTTCTTTTTTTAATACAAATAATGCCAAGCAGCTTTTAGTAGTGATGGCTCTTGAAAACAACAAGTGGTTACATATTCTGAAAATTTTGTTTTTTAAATGGTTGATTTATAGTTGTTTGGTGCGAATATAATTTAATTCTTTGTGGTCAGCTAAAACAGCCAATGACAATGACATTGTTGTTTGTGATGATACCATTTTTTTTTTTGTATAGTGTCCTTTGTGTTTGCTCTGTTTTGGCCTTTATAGGGTAATTGATATTAATAACTGATATGAAATACACATTTTACTTGTCATATATACATAGTTATTGTGGGATTCAGTCACGCTAATAAATCAAGCACTATTGACGTATAAATCAAATGTTATGTTAAATATAACTTTGGACCTTCTTCTTTGTGGTTATACAACCATCTTCTCCTTTAGTGTAGGAGAAAACACAAACGATTATTTAACATATTATCTAGATGATGTTTAATGTGTTTCTTCCCTATTGCCCTAGATGAATTTATTAATTAATTTAGATCTCAATGCCATAAAATTCTTGGATGTTTCTTCTAGCCTTAAAAGATTCTTTTTTAGTATCAAATTTAAAAGAGCTATTACGATGATGATGGACAAGTTTTTCAATTCATTTAGATTGTGCTTTCCTGTTCTGGTATCTTCTCATGAATCTACTTTTAATCCAAAATGATTTCTTGGTTTTTTACTTATTTTGGTTTATGCTTTTCGTTCATATGTTTTGGTTTCACCTGTACCTTATATAATAGAGTTTACTTTTATGTTCAGCTTGCTCTAACCAAAACAAGCCTGAGGTAAGAGCCCTTCACCTTTTGCTCTTCTTCTATGTTGCTCTCTATTGATGCTATAGATCTTAATTTAGAATCTGAGGTGTAGTATGGTTGTTGGTTTGTTTACCTGCTTTAACCATTTATTGAAATGTTCTCCTTAGCTTTTCAATCATCACTCTGATCATGTATTAAAAAAAAAAAAAAATCATTTTTTTGTATAGTAACTTTTTATGTATCCTAAAGTACTTTATTATTTCTGTTATTTAAAAAAAAAAACTTTCCACTGTTGCTATGGTTATAGTGTAGCCTATTTTATTAAATTTACCGACTTGTGTGCTTTTGTTTATCTTCTGTTTCATTTATATTTTTATTTTTTTTTGGTTAAATCTTCTGTTTCATTTCAATCTAATTAATTAAGTTAGAATTCTTATTGTTACCAGCACTAGAATTTGTGATTTTTTACTAATTTGTTTATATCTTTTGGTTGTGCAAGCAAGGTTCCAGGAATTGTGAAGATGGAAACGTAAAGAAAGAACATCACTGAACTACACTCAAAATTCAAGCTCCTAAATTCAGCAAACAGAAAAAAATAATATATGCAGTTTTACCATCTTTCAAAATTCTACTCTAGCATTTCCTCTTGGCTTGTCTTATGGGCCTCATTGACTTATATGTATAATTATAGCTATCTTTTGAAAACATAACCTAACCTTCTTTCTAAAACCTGGCACGTGCGTAGCACGTGTGAATACTCCTAGTATAGAATTAAAAAAAATCTATTTAATTACTTTTTTAAATTTAATTGATAATATCATACAAATATTTCAATAAAATAAGATATAAACACTAAAATACTAAAGAGAACAACATAGCATATATTCAAATTATGCTCTTTTTTACTGAAATTCATATTGCATGCACTCATTCGCGCGTGTTTTTACAGTTTTCATTTATTTTGCGAAATATTTCACAAATTTTTAATAAAATATTCAAATTATATTATGCACTTATTTCCAGCTCATAGTTTTTTTAATACCATATTTCACCATGATACAAAGATTATCAAAGGTTTAGAGTGTACTAATTACTCACTTCATACTTGGTATGGCTCTGTTTCTCTTGTAAAAAGAGTGATAACATACGAGCAAGGTGATTTTGAAAATTAAAAATGTAGGGAGTGAACCAAACATGTTTTTGAACAGGAGCTTTGGCTCAGTGGTTTATTTTTTTTCCTCTATATATATTCTTTATGGATGAGAATTGACTCATTTGTTTTTTTTTTTCTCCATTAACAACTAATTGGCATTAACAAAAAAAAAAAAAACTTATTTTAAAAATTTTGAAAACTGAAAATAAAAAATATTTTTAATTTTTTTAACAATATATATATATAGGGAGAGAGAGAGAGAGAATTGATCGGTTGCAATCCGGACTGCAAGTGGACTGCACGGCCATTTGGCCATACTCTGGTAGTCGATTCCAAATTCCGACCGTTGGATATGATGCTCACTCCCTGCATGCCACGCCTGCAAAAAATCATGCCGATCCGACGGTTGGAATTTTGTAAAACCACCCTTAAACACAAATGAAATTTATATATAGTCTTTGGTAATTTCAGCCTGCTTAAGGCTGATTTCACAAAATTCCGACTGTCGGATTAGCATGATATTTTGCAGGCATGACATGTAGGGGGTGAGCATCATATCCAACGGTCGGAATTTGGAACCGACCACCGGAGCACGACCAAATGGCCGTGCAATCCACTTGCAGTCCGGACTGCAACAGATCAATTCTGATATATATATATATATAAATATATATATATATATATTCACAAACTAAGCATTCCCTCTCTCTCTCTCATTTCTAGTAAATTATATCCTTTTTAATGTCATATATTATTTTATTACAATTTATAAATTCTTCTTTCTACACAATAGTCACCATCTTTGCATTTTCTTTCAATTGCCAATTGTCCCCCAATTGCACTGCACCATCTTTATTTTCCAGATCATTCCAAACATTCTTGATTATTCATTATTGTTACCGGTGGAATTTAAATTACGTTTTTTCTTCTTTTTTTTTTTTAAATTGCCAGTAGTCTTATAACCTAATAGCATGTTTTTTATTTTATTTTATTTGAATTTGAACGCGTGAAAATACATCAATATTCATATATTAGTATTATGGGTTTGTGTTAGGGTAGGTGTCTATCGTTTTGGAAAAAAAGGATCCTTATAACTATCCTTGTGAACAGTTAAGATAGTTCAAACACTCATGGTGCGTTTGGTACGCGGGCTAGGAATCTCAAGCCTGAGAATGTCTAATAGGGGGGTTTGGGTTTGTAACTCTGTAAACCCAAACCAATGTTTGGAATGCTGGGAATCTCAAGCCTGGGAATGCCTAACCTTTGTTTGTTTGGACCATCAAGATTCACAACAAAATCAATATAATTACCAAATAACCCTTCTTTAAATAATAGAATCAAATGCACAAATATATATATATATATATACAGAAACGATCTATTAAGGACCGGTCCTTAATCTTGCGGTAAGGTCCACTCACCATTAGAATAGGTATTTTGAAAAACTGACCGTTGGATTGGATAATCTTGTTATTTTTATCGTGTCTGCCAAAAATCATAGTGATCCAACCGTCAGTTTTTAAAATACAGACGGTTAAATAATTGTTACAACATCCAACGGTAAATACTGTTATAATGAAAATGAACTATATTTTGAAAACCAATGATCGGAACATCGTGATTTTTGGCAGACATGACATACATGAGATTATTATCTAATCCAACGGTCGGTTTTTCAAAATGCCTATCCTAAGTGAGAAAATGGTGAATAGACCTTTCCGTAAGATAAGGACCGGTCCTTAATGGATCGTTTCTGTATATATATATATATATATATATATATATAATTTTTTTTATATATATATAAAAAAAAAAAAAAAAAAAAAAAAAGACACTCAAACACAATATAGTATATATATATATATATATATATATATATATATATTGAAACCCAACCCACTCCCACTAACAGAGGCCACATAACAGAGGCCACAAAGCTATAAAACCCAGTAACAGTGGGTCTGCAACTTGATCGGCACTTGCAGCAGCGGCACCGTGAGGTGTGGTCTGCAACTTGATCGGCAAGCTTGATTAGCTTCATCTTTTTCTTCTTCTTCTTCTTCCTCTCTCTTCTCTTTCTGGTGAGGTGTGGTCTGCAACTTGATCGGCAAGATGGACTGTGTGTGGGACTTGAATGGTATTTTATTTTAGTAGTGTGCAGTAGCTAAGGACACGCTAGTAATTTTGAAAATTTATAAAACCCAAACCCAGGCTACAATTTGCAAACCCACATTGAAAAGAGGCTTTAAATTCCCACTGTTTTGGGGGTAAGAAACCCCAAACCCACCGGACAAGGCCGGTCATATATCTTTCCAAACAAAGGTTTGGGGTATGAAACGCCAAACAAAGGTTTGGGGTATGAAACCCCAAACCCACTGACCAAGCTGGTCATCCAAACGCAACCTCAGGGAACCTTTTTATAAAACGAGAGTCTCGAAATTGAATCTTGGCGTCATGAAATTGATCATTATATATATAACATATACATATGTATTTCAAGTGTGTTTCTCTTATTCTTTTTCTTTTCCGGTATAAAAAGGAATTCTATTTCTTTGGCTTTGTTTGGATGCAGAATTTTTTTTTTTATTAAAAAAAAAAAAAACTTAAAATTTTAAAATAATGGAATTCCAATATTCAAAATATATAAATGATGAAATTGTAAGTTCTTTATTTGGGGAAAAATAAAGTGGAATCGTTAAATGAGATTTCGAAATTATTAAAAAAAAAAAGTGAAGTCTCTACATCCTTCTTAGGCATTTTATTGAACACTAGAGTCTCTCAAACTTCTTAAATTATTCATTTCGCAATACATGCTAATAGGATGAAAAACAGATATGCTAATATAAGGTGTACCTGACGTAAAATTGCATCAGGTGATCTCCGGTGGGGCACTTGCAGAATATAGGTTGAAAAACCAACTATTAGATTAGATTCCCCTCTTATTAATGTCATGTCTGCAAAAAATACCCTAATCCAATGGAAGGTTTTTGAAAACATCAATTGTGAAAAAATTGAGACATTTTAAAGAATAAAAAGTCACAGTTTTTCATTCTAACATTTTTAAAAAATTAACTGTTGAATCACCATGATTTTTTGCAAACATGATATTCATAAGAGAGGAATAGAATCCAACGATTTGTTTTTCAAAATAGGCCTTACAAGTGCTCCAACAAAGGTCACTTGATGCATCAGTTGCACTTATATTAGCATCTCTGACACGGAAAATTATACTTCACCCACACATTTAACTTGTTTTTTTACCTCCTGCAATGAATAATCTTTATAATCTTGAAAAAAAAAATTATTTTTTCTTGATGTGACAATACATCATATGCCGACAAAGATGGATGGAGATGTATGGGTTAAGATCGTCCACTAAGCAAATCATACTTTAGTCTCTTACCATAGCTTTCATTAGTCCCGATCTAGTCAACATATGCTTACACAAGTTATGTAAGCATAAGCCTATAGATAATTGCTGGATGCATATTTTGAAAAACTGACTGTTGGATTAAATACTATATTTATGGATGTCTTGCATGCCAAAAATCACGGTGATCCAATGTCAGAATTTCAAAAAATATAATTATGAAAAACTGTGACCGCTGAAAACTGTCACAGTTTTTCTCAGTGACATTTTCGAGAACCAACCGTTGGATCATTGTGATTTTTGGCAGACACGACATTATAAGTATAATATCTAATCCAACAGTCAGTTTTTTCAAAATATGTATTCCATACAATTATCTATGAATTTCATGCTTATATAAATATATGCTGTCTTGATCAATTTGTAGCTTTCATTATGAACCAAAACACCCATATGCAAATCTATAACGCTAGTACAAGCTAGCTTTCAAAGTCCACAAAGGAATTTATAAAAAGGCTATCTACCCATAAATTCCCGATACGAGGATGTATTACTAAGGGTGCGTTTGGATAAGTTACGACTTCCTATTTTTTACTTTTAAAAGTGAAAAAATGGAAGTTTTGGTAGCAGAGTACTTTTGGTAAGTCATTTTGCATTTTACTACTTGAAACTTGAAGGCACCATTTGGATTTGTTTTTTATAAGTACTTATTTGTTTGTTTTTTTTTTTTTTAATTTTTCTAAGAAATTGTATATTGTAAACTTAAAAAAAAAAGCAAATAAGTACTTATAAAAAACAAATCCAAAAATTAACTACATGCACTTTTAAAATTTGTGGAAGTGAAAAAAAATGACTTTCACAACTTTTTAGAGTAGGAAGGAGAAGCGGAAGTAAAAAGTGACCGGCCCACACATTGAATCCCAATGGATGCAAAAATCCAATTTTTCACTCAGCCTACTCTTTATAACCCACGATCCCTTCTCTTTCTTCCTCTCTTTCTCTCTCATTCTCACTACCCTGTCTCGCCTCGCACCAGCGCAAGAGGGCTCGCCGTCCCACCAACAACCTGCTCGCCGTCGGACTGCACTTTCATAATTAAGTTCACTCGATTGTCCATCTTTCTCAAGAAAACTATTTTTGGCTTTGTTGTGTTTAGGGTTTCTTTTTTATAAAGCAAAACAACAGAGATTTGAAGACCGAATATTTTATATTTTGTTTTCCCTTTTGCCTCATACTTCCTTGTAGTAAAAAATTAAATAAATAGTATAATCTATTTCGTCTTCCCTGTTCTATCTGTTTGATTATTGGACAATATGATTCCTTTTGAAAGTGAAAGATCAAAAAAATCAAAAGGTTGGTAAAGAATGTAATAAGTTTGTTAAAACGCCCAAGTTTTTGTCTGTTAAATATTATATTTATGTAGTTGCATCATATAATGGGATTTGAATTCGCTGCTTTTGTTTTGTGAGATTTGTTTGATTGTTTAAGTATTGATTTATGAGAATCTATTGAATGCACATCAGTTGTTTGATAAAATGCTAGACTGAGGTTTTAAAAAAAAGAAGACAGTTGTGTGTGCCCATTAAATTTTCTTCTTGTAAGTTCATTGAAATGTAAATAATAGGTTTAATTTTTGTAGACTTGTGGAAAGGTAAAATTAGCAAAATTAAGTGCTTAATAACTATTGTAACTATGGAAGTGAGGAATGTGGATGATGCTCATTGGCCTCTTGTTAGCTTGAGGAGGAGGTCGTTCATGGTTGTGTTGTACTTTCCAAAAATCAAAGTTGTCTCCCCTCAGAGGTGCTGGATTTTTATCATTTGTAATGTGATGTTAAGATCAAAAGACTAATGGAAACTTTAAGTTGACAACACTGATCTCCTTAAGAGATAGTGCTGTCTGCATATTTTATGGAGGAATTACAAAAGGATTAGAGGAGAAAACTTTATTGAAGAAGGCAGAACCCTTTGTCTTTTATTGATTAAATATTAGAGTTGCTTGGAAACATTTTTGCACTTATTCCATATAGAGAAAATTCAATTTTATCATGTGTAATTTAATTTGAATTTCTGTCCAACATATTAGTGCTTGAATATGGCAATCTAAAATTCAACTTTTAGCTATATTCTCAACATGGCAGGAAGAAAACATCCATGCCGAAACTGCAAAATTACTTGGGTACCTTTAAAACAGGTAGCAATTGAGACTTCCAAACGTACTTCTTACTTTAAAAAAATTGATAGTTGAAGCAAAAAGTTGCTTCTACTTCCAAAATTAAAAAAGCATTAAAAATAGTAGCTTATCCAAATGGCACCTAATTTATTATGTGCAAGCTTCTTTCTAACACAATAAATAGGCAAAAAAATTTTGAAATCTCAAGAATCTCATAAAATAAAAAGACATTATATTATAAGTTTATAAACATTGAGATTTTTCAATAATTTTTCATTATAAAAAAACACATTTTACTGGTATTTACATGAGAGATTTTGGTCCCTAAATTATACATTTATTTTTTTCTTAATTATAATTTTTAAAAATTTTCCAAAAAATAATTTATATTAAATTGATGGTTGATTCTATTGCCACCCACCCATATTGCTAGTGGCACCCACTTGCTACCTATGCCCACTGATAAAATTTTAAAATATAATTTTTGCCACCTACATCTTCTATAGTATCCAAACTAACCCCAACTCAACCAACCCTAAAACATAAGTTTTTTTTTTCTTACACCCACCCAATACCAAAAAGCCCCAAATATATATATATATATATATATATATATATATATATATATATATATATTTCCATCCAACTAGGAGCTTGTTTCTTCACTCCACGAAGAGAGCAACCCAACCATTCCGTCATTCATCCCACAAAAGAGCTTATTTTCTTCTCTATGAAGAGAAAACATGCCAGCCATTCTATAACATGTTTTAACTTAGTGTGCTAAATATTCTAATATGTTCGGATGACAACTGTTGAACATAGGGTGATATTCTACTAGTGCTTCCTGAATATTCTGAAACGTTCAACATCCATTGCTGGATATTTTTATATATTTGGTTAGGGTGACTGAATATTTTGTAATGATCGGCATCCCCTACTGTACATTTTTATATGTTCAGTTTGGTTGACTGAACATAATGATATGTTTAATTATCTCTATCTGAACATTGATTGATGTTCAATATTGCAGAGCTGAACAAAAGCACGAACTTGAAATTAAAACAACTTAAAAAAAGTGAATCATACTTTAAAAAATGTACATTTTCAATGTCAAAATCATTCCACACAACCACTTCATTATCCATTGATTAATAAACACACTTTTTTTTTAGAGTTTTCACAAAGTTATACGAGAGTATAAAGGTTTGTGAGATTAGGGTTTATGGAAAAGACATGAATGTGGGAAGAAGAAGGTGTGTGCAGGAAGTAATATGATTTATTTTAATTTATTTTATTTATCTAATATTACCCTTAATAGTAAATTTACATGCGGGTACAATAGTAATAAAATTTTTATTAGGGAGGGGCTATTTGCAGCACAGACTTTACTAAATGCAGCCCATTTAATATTTTAATTAGGTCTATTTTACCCTTTTCTAAATACAGTCCTCAAATGATTTAGGCAACCCATTATTAAACAAAACAAAAATTTTAAAATACCATTAATACCCACAAGTCTAAATACTAGCCAAATCTCTTTATATAACCCAATTAACCCAACTGATTTTTTGAATTAAATTATAAAAAAAAAAAAAAAAACAAAGCAACGAGAAGAGAGTTCTTTGTATTCGGCAAGCCAAACCCGAGAAAGCCACGAGCCACGCCCATCAACTGTTCTTCTTCCCTGCTTTTGCCAATCCACCATTGACATAGTCGAGCATCCATAAGCAGCAAGGGTCTTCATCCACGAGCCAAGACACGGTATTCATCCACGAGCATTCACGAGCCACGCCCACCAGCCACGAAGCAGCACGAGCCAAGAAACACCATCCTCTTTGTCATTTGAAATTCCACAAGCCACGAGCAACCACCATCTTCTTCGTCTTCTCCCTATCGTTGGTATGATTTTTTTTTAGAATGTGATTGATTGTTAATGTATTTTGAATGATATAGGTTAGTTTTGTGATTGTGATTAGGGTTTGCACTGAAAATGCCAAATTTAAATGGTTGATGTTCGTATTTGAGTGTTTGAATGTTAGATGTGTTGATTGTAAAATGTATTTTATGTTTTAATAGATCGAATTCGGCCTGTAAATGCCAAATTTAGAAGCTTTCCTTCGGCACTAGTTTGCCGAATATGAAACACTAATATTCGATTTAATATTGCAGAATAGTGTACATTTCATTCGATCACAAATATTCGAATATGTATGTTTCATATTCGGTCATAAGTGGCCGAATTTTATATGGTATATTCGGGTATTAGGGGCCGAATAATTTTCATTTCCTCAAGTAACCAAAAATTTATGACACTCTCAAATGTTGTAATTCCATAATTGTTTGTTAAAGTTTCTGAGTTGTTCTTTCATATTGATATGAATGCATATGATTTTTATACCACCATAGACCATCAATACGTTTACTTATTTAACAATTTGTCTTGTAATATTATTCACTTTTTCAGTTGTCATTCAATTTTTATACTATAATGTTATCTTCATATGTGGTCTTGTGGGGTCTTAAACTGTCATGTAGTCTGATAAGACATTAAGCTATTATGTTGGATCCATATGTGGTTTGATAGGACCTTATACTTCCATGTGGACTTAAACTATTATGTTGGCTTGATATATGGTTTGGTAGGACATTGGGTTCCAATAGCTGATCAAAATTGGGTTCCTGCCTCTGGGTTTTTGGCATCCAATGATAGCTAAAAGAGCAATTAAAACCCTTTTTACCAATGGTAGCAGTAATGGCAGGACCTTCAATACATCTTGGAACTGCCCCAAGTGGATCAAAATCAAGTTGTGAAAGCTTGTCCCCTTTGATAACTTCAGCTTTATCATCCGATATTGCTTTATCCACCATAAAACTTGCTGAAACCATATCCAAATTACATTGCTTAACAAGGTGGTTTTGAGAGTTCTCCAAACCAAATGAACCCTTTGCAATAACACATTCTTCAATAGCTAATTCATGTTCTAGCTCTAGAACTAAAACATCATTTGTTGATGGGTCTAAATTCAATAGA
>JAESVK010056941.1:5900-16159 GCA_017140935.1 Hamamelis virginiana | reverse complement strand
AAATTAAATGTTCCATGCTCAATAAGCCCAACAACCTAAAATACATGGTACCGGCCCTTCGTTCCCATGGTGGAGCAATATTGACTTTTGGTTGGGTGGTGGGGTTGGGGGTGGGGCGGGGCGGGGCAGGGCAGGGCGGGGAGTGTTGTCGATTCTAAAAAAAATTTACATTTGGCTTTTTATATAGGTTATAGAGAACTAATCCATTAAGGAGCAGTTCACAAATTAAAATACAGACCACCGATCCAACTCTCCATTTAAAGCAATGAAGATAGCAAGTATAAATTGAAATGCAAGAGTAGAGTTAAACAGATTCAAACATAAGAATTTAACGTGGTTCGGTCCCCACCTACATCCACGCTTCAAGATCTCCGTTTCGAGGATTCCACAATCCACTATAGGATTACTCTTTCAAAGTGAAGAAATCTTTACACAATCTTCTTTCCAAGGTGGATGACCCTCACCCACAATCTTCTTTAACGGTGGAAGATTCTCACCAATGCTCACCAAGAGCACTGCTCTTCAAGCATAAAAGGACCGTGTGATCGAGAAATGGAGGGTTGAATGGTGAGTGGTATGCATTTTAATTTGTGGACTAGTCCTTAAGGGATCAGTTCTGATAGGTTATATACTACTATTATTTTTGTCCCCCCTAATTCCCTTAGGTCTTCCCCGGCCCCCTTTTTTCAATTTTCTATAATTCTTGTACCCCAAATTAAATTTCTGACTCATCACTGTGTACCTCCACACGACCACTTTATAATTGGTGGCGAAGCTATAAGAAAATGAGACAAAATGTGATACATAAAAAAAACCTAATATATTCATTGACAGTATATATATACTCCCTCAAAATTACAGAAAAGAAAGGATCATCTGTCAAATAAATTTAGTTACCAATATGCCAATAAACACCAATATGGGAGTGATCTCCTTCCAGCAGTGGAGGTCCTGCTAGTAACAAACTTTAGTCTTTGAAGAAATGCCAATATATATATAGAGTAATGATAATTAAAAAAAAAAAATTGCTACAAACAGAGAAGCATATATAGAAGTTTTTGAATTTAATTGGTTTTAGAATGAACCTGCAATAAGAATGATAATCCTACAAGGAAGCAACTCAAGCATGTTCCAGCTGCAGAAACCTGCAACCATTGTTAAACTTCAACATTAGCTAATAACTTGTTGGTCAAAACAAGTTATTTAGTCTAAAACAGATTAAATCCATGTCATGCTAACCATTAGAAGCGGTCGTCTTCCAGATTTATCCATTAAGACTACACCCAAAACAGTTGCTGGTATCTGCAAAAATATATATAAATTCTCAGTAATGCATCAACTAAACTCCTATATTAAAATTATAGCTAAAAAAAAAAAAACCTGGATAATAGCCATTGCTATGCTCCCAACCGTACTCGAGAAATCTGTGATAATTAAACCAGAAATTCATATCTTCATTTCTCCAAATTCCTTTTTCTTTTTTATTATTATCAAGTATATGAAGAAATACTAGAGGGCCAAAATTTACCAGCTGATTTAAAAATGTCACTTGCATAATACACAATTGCATTTGCTCCACCAAATTGTTGCAACAACATCAGCCCCACTCCAACCTAGCTAAGCCAATATGAATTATTATATATATATATATATATATATATATATATATATGCCATACTTATGAATAATTTAGAAGTCTCACAATGAGTGAATAAGCATATCTTTGTTGGAATAAGTTGAGAAATCTTGCTTCTTCAAGATGTTCAAAGGTCTCTGTATAATCCTGTAAAATAATGGAAGCTCCCCTCATTTCTTGTTCTAATGGAAAAAATATTTGACAATGGATTTTTTTTTTTTTTTTTTTGAATTTTAAAAACAGTGAACTCTTTTAATTGTGAACTTATAAAGTTGAAACATTACTCTAATGTCAGCTAGTTCATGAGAAATATCAGCATTAACTTCTCTAAGACGAAGCAGAGCAACTTCTAAGTCTTTTTCTCGACCAATCTTTGCCTGCAGATAATTATACTCATCATTTAATCATTCAGATTAAATGTATATATACTAGCTTTTTATTTTTTTACTAGATTAACTTACGGCCCGTTTGGATAAGCTTCTACTTTCTGTTTTTTTATTTTTAAAAGTAAAAAGATGAAAGTTTTGAGTGCAAAAAATTTGGTAACTACCAAAATTTTACACTAAAAAATATAAAAAATTTACATTTTTTTACTTTTAAAAGTAGAAAAACATGAAGTTGAAACTTATCCAAACGCGCCCTTAATTATGCTAAAATAATAATAAATAAGAAAGAAAGAAAAAGAAAGCAAAGGAATGCAATCTATTTATTCTGTTACATTTGAATTATGCATGTTTTTCATTAAAAAAATCTTTACAAATTTAAAAGAACAAACTTTGAATCCAACTCACCAGCCATCTAGGAGACTCTGGAATGAAGAATAAACCTATGATCTGTATGAGACATGGAATGCTTCCTAAAAATAAAATCCAAAATAAGTTACTTTTATGGAACTATGTTTGGATTAAATGAATACAATGTCGATTTGTAGAGCCTAATTTTGCATTCAATCCATGTCCTGATTTGATTTTGGAGGTCCTATGCTTTAAAGGAGATTTATTTATTTATTTATTTATTTATTTGTGAAGCTCAGTCCATGGAGTGGAGGCCCCAGCTGATAGATTCTGATTAGGGTTTTCAAAATATTTGTTTGTTTGTTTGTTTTTGTTTTTGTTTTTTTTTTGTTTTTTTGTTTTTTTTAACACTTGGCCCACTGTACTTTTCTCTATATATTGAAATTGAAACCATTATAGCTTCATGGACGTAGTCTTAGTTTTAGATGAACCACATAAATTCTTGTATCGTGTGTGTGATTCTTGTGTTTGTTTGTTTTTTCATTATTATTTACTTCAATTCTCACATGTTCATGAACAGAGTGGTTTTAATTAACAAACAATATAAGAAGAAAAAGAAATTACCAATTAGAGCCAAGATGCGCCAGTTAATGACAGATCCAATGAAAAACATGAGTGAAATGCCACAACATATCATCAACTGCAGAATCAGCAATATACAGGTGCATATAAACAATATTGAGTTGGACTCTTTAATTTAATTCAAATCTGATATATATATATGATTTTAATTAATATATTGATTTACTTGATGAGCTGATGTAAATCCTCCCCGTAGACTCTTGGGTGTTATTTCTGCAATATATATAGGTACCTGTTTGGTAAATGGGAATGTGAGTGGTGTATATATACATGGATAAGAACATCAATATATGAAAATGTGAAACTTACTATATATAATTACCACATAAGAAATGAGCCCAAATCCAATTCCCACTGACAACCTTCCGAGGTCAAGCCACCAAGCATTCTTTTAACAGCATTGGAACATTTAATAATTGAAGCACCGTCATGGAGGCAAAAAAAAATAATTAATTAACTTGGTTGAAACTGAAAAATTATCTAAAATTATTTGTGATTTTTGACAAACAAGACATGCATTCATAAAAAGATAATCTAATCCGTCGGTTTTCAAAATATCTATCCTATGGTGCCAGTGGGGCAGGCTAACTATATATATATATATATATATATATATATATATATATATATATATATGGGAAAGGAAAGAAGGACAAGATACGAAACCTTTGCGAATACTGTTGCAAGCCACCCCACGGTGCAGAATATGTCTGAACACCACATTGTCTGCTTTACAAGATCAACCAAAATTTTAGTAGAATTACATAGTTTTTAAATTTTTTGGGGTTGAAATTTCAAACTAGGCCCATAGGCCCACATAAATTTAAAGGGTAATGAAGAATTTAATTATTAAAAAGAAAAAAAAACTTACACCTCTCCGACCGATACTATCTGCTGTCTTCCCACTTATTATTGCACCTATCATTCCTCCAATTGTCAGTACTGAACCAAAAACGGAGTACTGCAAATTAAGTTGTTGGGTGAGGGGAGTGAAAATAAGTCAATTAATGAATAGAAAAAAATCAGGAAAGTTTACATGCCATAAGAGAACTGGTTGGGGAAATCAAAATTAATCATCTAGACAACTAAAAATTCTTTGTTTCTAGTTGAAAGTTTGAAACAAAAAATGCCAAGATACCAAATTTTAAACCATATTTTCTAACCCATTTGATATTGATGGTTTCATGCATTAGTATGATGAAATATCTACTTTCGTGCATTTAAAAGATACACAAATAAGATCTATCATTCTGCCATATCAGAAGGTTTAAAAATACAGTCTAAAATTTAGGTCATGTAGCATTACTCTAGTTGAAATTTTACTTTAAAAATGTGAGTGGGCATGTAAAATAATTATGGGCCAGGCCCATTGTGAAGTAGCTTCTATGGTTTGGATAGAAAGAGGGTCAGCCCAGCCCAATCTGGAAAGAGGAATTGAATCTAGAGGCCCAAAAAAGTTAAGAAAAACCCAAGTGAGTTGAACCATGTACAGGGAAGTATTTTCTTAAATTTGAAGGCATAAAATGGTTTAGTGGGAGTTTGGTTTTGCTGTAGATCTGACAGGTGATCAACACCTGTTGATCATCGTTGGATGCCTGACATGTGTGCAAGAAAGGGGATCCAATAGCTCACATAAGAAAGGCCTAAATCTGGTGTGTTTTGGATTACCTGTCACATCTATGAGCCTTTCTTATGTGAGCCATTGGATCCCCTTTCTTGCATACGTGTCTGTCATCTAACGGTGATCAACAACAAATCTAAACTCGTTTAGAGGATAAAGCGTAGAAAAAATGGAGGCAGAAGTAAAAAGCACCCATAATCAGGACGGTTATCTGATTAAACGCTTATGATAAGTCTATAAATAATGGCATGAAAACAAAGGAATCTCTCTCTACACTCACTTGTCCAGAGTTTTTTTTTTCTTTTGCATCTTTAAGGAAGTTTATTGGACTAACGAACTACGCATCAGAAATAGCCATCTCCTTTTCCTTAAACCCTTTCTACCCTAATGAAGGCAGGATTTGATCCAAATCTCTGGTACAACATCAAGAAACTTTATCAACATGCCGTTGAGAGCATACATTTCGATCTTTTGTATCATCGTACCGCAACAAATAAACTGATGGCTAACCTTATTTATTATTTTCCACTCGGCTATGAAAATAGATCAATGGCTAACCTTGCGTATCCTAACTTAGCTTAATGTAACCCTTGTGAATAGTTCGTACTTCGAACTTGCTGTAATTTCCTCTGTAGATTTTTGTAAGTGTGTATTCCCATTGTTCTTGTTTGACTTATTTATTCCCAAAAGGGAAGAATTCCAACTCTCGTAAGTAAGTTAGTGGTTAGTTTTCAATGAGAAGGAGAGCAACAAATGGACCAATTCTTATCCATGAACAATCGTATTTAGAATCTCATCCCATAAAGGGTAAGACAAGAACCATTGAGCCAAAATTCATTTTTGTTTGAATAAACTTATCACTTTTTGCTTTTTTTACTTTAAAATAATGAAAAATTTTAGTGTGGAAAGTATTAATAGTTTTTTACAAGTTGAGATAGTAAAATTTCTTATTACTTTAACTTTTAAAAGTAACTAGTAATAGTTAGCGCTATTAAAAATAAGGAAAAATGATATTTTAGTACCTTTAACTTTGGGGTGAATATCAGTGCGGTCCCTAAATTTTCCTTTTGCTCGATTTAGTACAATTAATTTTTTTAAAAGTTGTACCAATATGAGACATTGATTGACGGAACTAACATTTCGTCTCTTAAAATTGATGGCTGCTGACTGGGTTGCTAATGAAATTAACATTAATGACTGGGTTGCTAATGAAATAAACATTAATTGACTGACAGTTTAATTAGGAGCTGTCATTTTTTTTTTTTTGGTAAACCAAGGTATTCCCAGGCTTCACCCATGACTAATCCTCCGAGATACTGTCGGGTGCAATGCAGGGACCTCTCCCAAGAAAGTTTGCCGCATCCACAAGGGCTCGAATCCGAGACCACTTGCTTAAACGACCAGAGCCCCTTCCACTCAGGCCAACCTTCTTTGGTAGGAGCTGTCAATTTTAATAGATGAAATTAACATTCCGTTAGTTAATGTCCGATATTGGTACAATTTTTAAAAATTTTGGACTAAATCGAGTAAAAGTAAAGTTTAGGAGCCACAATGGTATTCATTCCTAAAATTGAAAGTACTAAAATGTCATTTTCCCTAAAATCTAAAAAAAAAAACAAACTTTCATTTTTAGCTTTTAAAAATAAAATAAAAAAATGTATATAACTCATCCAAATGACCAGATTGCTGCTTGCATTTGAAAAATCAAATGACCAGGATTTAAAAAAAAAAAAAAAAAAAAATGACACCACTAAGCACTTGGTACTTACCTCAGCTATTGAGAGGTCCAAATCATCCATGATTCCAGACTCAGCAGGAGATGAATAACCTCCCTGCAAAGAGATCATATATAGACCATTAATACTTCACTTAATCTTAGCTAGCTCATCATATTACTAGTCCTCCATTGAGCTGCTGCAAGGAAGCAAGCTAGGCTAGAGATCAATCAAATAATAATACGGAGACTGATTTGATTCAACCACACCCATGTTTGATTTTTTCCCAATTTGGGTGAGACAATTAATGGGAATCTTATATTTTTTTTGACACTTTCCCAAATCCTCTGTGCCCATCATGTTGGGAGAAGTCGAATCTTTGCAAATTGTATTTTGAAAATCGATTGGCGGATCACTATTATTTTTTACAAACATGACATTCATAAAAAAAAAATTATCCAATCCAATTGTCGATTTTTCAAAATGCCTATCATATGACTCCCAAAAAGATGGGTTAACACTAAGATGGCTTCCTTACTTGATTATAATTCTATATACTTACACCACAGCCGTAAGAGAAGGAACCGAAGAGGGCAACAAAGGTGCTGAAAAGAAGAACAGTTGTGGCTGATGAATCACGGTCCATGGCATTTTTATCATCATCTGGCTGTTGTTGATCAACAATTAGAGAACTCGTTATTGCGCCTTCTTCCATGCTCTCTCTCTCCATATCTTACTTTTTTCTGGAAAAAAACACAGTGTGAGGAATCTTAAAACTTTGAAGTCTTTTAGGGGGAAGAGAGAGAGAGACGCAGAGAGTTTGGTGAGAGAAAGTTCGTTGAGTGGGAGGCCATTAGACGGGCAGTGGTTGTTTCAGGTAGGGTCAGGGGCGGCTCAACGAAATTGGGGCTTAAGGCAAAATTTTTAAATGGGGCCTTTAGAATATTTAATATATTAGTACTTTGCACGAGAGAGAGAGAGAGAGAGAGAGAGAGAGAGAGAGAGAGAATATTTAATATATTAGTACTTTACAAGACTTTCGTGTGTTTTACTCTTCCAAAACGGCAAAACATCTTGTGGCCGTTATTTTTTTGTTTTTGTTTTTTTTTATAACAGTGTGACCGTTTTTCTAAAGCACCTATTATATCTTTGTTATATATATATATATATATATATATATATATATACTCAGAGGCCTCAAAGATTGGGGGCCTTAGGCAGCTGCCTTAGCTGCCTAAGGGTTGAGTTGGCCCTGGGTAGGGTCCACCTTTGATATGAGAACTACCTCACTTGATATATGACAAAAAGTTCCTCATCATTGTGCGAGCCATCTCCCACCGTCACAGTACCAAAGAGTTCAAGCCAAACAAGCCTTATGTGGGTCCACAGCATCTACTTTTTCCTGTACAGCACACAAAGACAAAAGCAATTCACTTTTTCCAATAAAGCTTTGTCAGACAAGCTTTATTGGGAAGACCAAGCCTTTAAGGCTGATAGCCAAAAATGTGACTTACTCTACAAGGCACCTCAATGGGATATTTCTCAAATATCTCCCCTATTTAAGGAGGTCTCATCCACAATCATTGTTTTAAAACTCGGACCGTTCATCGAACCGAATAAGTTATCAGATTAAGGGTCACCCGGTTCAACCGTCGGGTCAACCGGGTTGAACCGTGACGTCGTAAATATATTATTTATTTATTTATTAGAATAAAAGCTGTAACTGGTTCAAGATATAATTTTTTTAAATGTTTGTACAATCAATTTATATATTTGAATTTATATGCAGTCATCAAAATTGAAAATTGATAATTACTATTGATCAATCTTTATTATATATATTTTTTCAAATGCAAGATAAGAATATTATATTATTAAATTAGGTGCTTGGGTTACTTTTTGCTATTTGGGATTTTTTAGACTAATTTGCCCTTTTAGTCTTCTTGACTTTAAGAGATTTAAAAAAAATTGGGGCTATTTTAGTCATCTTAGTACCTTTAATAATAATATTAAAAAAAAAAAAAACCCGGGTTGATCGATTTTATAACCGGGTTGACCAGTTCAACCACTGGGTTGACCGAGTTGAATAGTTTTTGAATTGAATGGATTTTTGTGGGTTAAACCAACCGGAGAGGGGACCGTTTTCCGGTTTAACTAGTTGAACCGGCCGGACCGGTCCGGGTTTGATAACATTGTCCACAACAACAAGGTATGCTCTCTCACGCCAACCTCTCTCTCATTTCACTTATTTCATGATGCCACATACTAACTTTGGCATCGGAGGGTCTTTGGTAGGCTTCACAACGGGGCTCAACTCCACACTCAGCTCCGCACAGGGATGCAGCTTCGCATTCAGCTCCCCAACTCAGAATCCAGCTCCATAACCACAGGTCCAACAAATTCAGCAACATAAATGAAGGAATAGAGGAAGGGAACACACCAAACATTATTTATAAGAGTGGTGCTAGCTCACCACATTGGCGTCGTCTGTGGGAAACGTTTACTAGAAGACATTCAAATTATTCTCTTCTTTTACCTTCATTTATGGAAAAAGATAAGTTCTTTACTGCACTTATTTTTTCCATTATCTACAAAGTTGTATATAAACTATAAATACACTCATATGCATAAAAATGTGCAAAAACTTTAAAGTTTGATGCATGTCATGATAAAACCCATCTTATTATTTCGAAAAGGTTTTGTGCAAACTGTATGTATATGTTTAAAACTCATGAATAGCTCGCATCCCTTAAGAAGCTTCTGATTTTGCATATAAAGTAATTAGGTTAGTTAAAAAGTTCAGCCCAGAAACAGCTCCACCTCGTCTGGCAACAGCTCCCTTGTTGCGAACACTAGCTCTATAGCAGCTCCATCGCTGCGAATATCAGCTCCGTGAAGCTCCCTGCTGCGGGCACTAGCTCTATAGCAGCTCCATCATTGCAGATATCAGCTCCGTACAGCTCTCCCGCTGCGGACACTAGCTCTGTAGCAGCTCTATGGCTGCAAAGACCAGCTCCGTGCAGCTCCATCGCTGCAAAGATCAGCTCCGTATACCTCCCCGCTGCAGACACCAGCTCTGTAGCAGCTCCATCGCTGCGAAGACCAACTCTGTAGCAGCTCCATCGCTGCGAAGACCGGCTCCGTCAAATATAGGAAAAGCCTAAACATGTCAAGAGCTATCAAAACCAACTGGGGGCGGCTACCTCGTTAAGCTAAACGTTTTGGCCCTCACCAGCTTTCATCTGTCAAAAGCCAAAACGGTGGGCAAGGGGGATAACTTAACCAGACTCGCTAAGAGGGTTCGGAGTATTATAAATCTAAGTGAAATGACATTTAGATTCTTATAAGTTCCATTATTCATTGTTTTTCTGCTATTTATCTTGCCTTGGATGAAATCACTTGCTAATCCCCATACAGGAACACAAAATAAATAGCAGGCAACCTGAAAAACAGCTCTCCAGCTGTGGACACAAGCTTTGCAGCGGTTCTATCAACTTCGTACAACTCCACCGCTATAGATATCACCTCCGTGCAGCTCCCCCATCACGGGCCCTAGCTCTGTAGCAGCTCCATCGCTGAGAAGACCAGCTCCGTGCAGCTCTCCCACTGCGGACATCAGCTCCGCGCAACTCCCCTGCTGCGAAAACCAGCTCCGCGCCAGCTTCACCGCAGTGGGGATTCGCTCAACCTTAAATTGGATATCAGCTCTTAGCAGCTACTCCCAATAGGTAGCAACTGTTAAGCAGAATTAGGCATCTATTTTGCTACCTCGGAGATCCACCTAGTTGCCAGGTTCACGGCAAAGCTCACGGGGAGTAACTATTAGGTATTCCATTGGCATCTATTTTGTTCCCTAACAGCTACTCCCGACAGGTAGCAACTATTAAGCCAAATCAGGCATCTATTTTGCT
>JAESVK010056937.1:0-25501 GCA_017140935.1 Hamamelis virginiana | reverse complement strand
CATACTGGTCTAGAGGAATACCTTTTTTCTTCTTTTGTCTCTTGTCTCCTGCAGACTGAACAGAAGATGAATGGTCAGCGCTGCTAGATTCGTTATCAGAAGTACAACTAAGAAGGAATCTATCAACAGACTCATTCGACCGGTACGGCCTCAAATACTCAGACCAAAAAAGATCAAAATCTGCAGTAGCATCTTCATTGATAGGAAATGGAGGAACTGATGCAGGCCGAATTAATGAATAAATTCGGTCAACCCCTTCCACATTAACTTCCTTTACAAGTGCTGGTCTCTCCAAAGAACCACCGTTGACCGAAAATGTTATTGGAAAAGGGATGGATTGTATCAAACCAAATTGGCGGGCTACATAATGAGGGTTATAAGTTTCTACCCCACAACGATTATTGGCAGATTTCTCAATGATAACCCTATGATGAATATCCCTAGCGGTCAAAACACTACTCCAAAAATTTAGCAAGGGCACAGGCCGAAGTGAAAAATTAATAGCTTGGGCTACCCACAAAGGAAGAAATGAAGGGTTGTCATAAATGAAAAAACGAGATCGGTCTATATCAAAATAAAAAAATTTGAAATAAGAGGAAAAAGAAGGAAGTACACCAGTATGATGAATGAATTGATGACCAAGAGATGGCACACTAGGCCGAAAAGAAAAGGTCGAACTTATGGAAGGAAAATAAGCATAAAGCCAAATCTGAAGCATCCATAAGGGGCCACCCCGGGTTTTAAAATCAGAAGTCAAGAGATGATAGATCCCACGATACAGACTGGATAAAACGAGAGGGCCTAGAGAAACCTTATGGCCATGACTAAGAAAATAGGCCAATTTCAAATCGGCCTTCACCACTTGAAAGGCCGCAGTACAAAACAAATATTTGCTTATCCAAAACAACAGGAAGGCAATATATTCGGTCTGAGATATATCACCCTTTTTTGGATTAAACTTGGCAATAAAATTTCTGTAAGAAGAATGTTTTCGGTCAAAAATAGGAAATGAACTATCATCCTCTGGGAATGAAGTACTAGCATTCACGTAACCCCCATGAGGACGAAGACCGAATAAAGCGGCCAAGTCTAACAATGTTGGGGTCATCATGCCTTTATTAAAATGAAAACTATTGGTCGAAATAGACCAGAAACAGAGAGCAGAAAGAAGAAGAGGTCGATTTAAAATGATGGGAGACCTAGAAAAATATATAACCTCATACAAACCAGAGGCTTTCCATTCTTCGGCCTTGACCGCAGCAATACGGTCGAACCACTCATTCCAACCAGGAACAGTAGTTGGCCAACACCTAAGGGTACTTTCTAAAGCAGAAAATATTCTTGAATCAAGGTTTTCAAAAACAAAGGTTTCATCCTTATGTTTTGGGAAAAAAGATTGAACAGAAGAAACAGCAGTAGAATCAATGAATCGAGGACCTAAAGTATAGGAATCATCCAAATGAGATAATACCTGAGTGGCAACGACGCTAGGGTTAACTTCTTGGAATTGTTGAAGGCGAGAGTGACCAGAAAATTCTTCACCGCCAGTCGCCATGAAAGAAAGTTCGAAGAAGCTTGATAGAACAGGAATAATGGTGGAGAAAACCCAGAGCACACCAAACAAACGGCGAAGAAAGTAATGAAACTCGTAAAGAAGAAGGCAAGACGAAATCTTTTCTAGAGAAGCGACGGTGAAAGCTCAAAGATTGCTGGATGCGGTTCGTCGGAAAACCAGAGAAAACGAAGATAACACAGAGCAGTTGGAAAGAAAGTGAAGAATGAGAAGAGTCTAGAGGTTTTAAAAGAAACCTTTGAGAGATAATCATTAGAACCTATTTTTTCGCGCCCAAGAGATATGAAAAGACGTGAATGATGTCACTTCTGGCAGAGCCGTACAACCAAACAGCAGAGCCGTATTAATTTACTGCAAGACGGTTTCAAAACGACGGCTCATTTAATGCCACGCCATGACTATTCTGACGTTTGGTATTGAGTTATCTCAACAAGTTTATTATGATAGGCCGAAGACATTTTAAATCGGCCAAAATGATACAGGACCAATTTTCATACACTGATATATTCCATAATTTATTTTAATTATGAAATATGGGGGGCAAATGTGGTAACACTAAAAATCGGTCAGTAATTGTGAAGGCCGAAAGTCCCGAAACAAGTTTCCTAGAAGACTGAAATTAAGAAAAAACAGTATATATATATTCGGTCTATTAAAAATCGGCCATGAAAAGACCAGACCAACAAAATATCCTCTATCAAATGTGGCCTTGATAACCTTGATACATCCAAAATGAAAGTAAGTGATCAAATAACAGAAAGACACGTGGCAGCAGGGAACTCAAATGCATGATAATATTTGCTGAGAAACGTGGCAACGTGGCAACATCTGACTGGGAGTTCAAAGGCACGTTCATATGTGGAGACCCGTTCAAAGATATGGAAGATGCACAATCTCCGCTAAGTGCCATAAAATAAGGAACGGCTATAACTTTTAGCCAGTTGGAGCTTGACATATGGAAATTAGTTACAAATGCATTCGACCTCTATAAAAGCTGAAGAAGACAAAGAAGCAAGAGATCCACGATCAAATTCAAGCATCAGCTTTTAGTCTTTTACTTTTGTTTTTAGCTTTCCTAGTCGCTTTTCAATTTCTTAGGAGTAATTCATCGTGTAACCGAAGAATCCAAACTCTGGTTTGGTCAGGGATCAGTCTCTGTTTAATCTATTGAAGGCTCATTTAACAAGTTTGTACTCAGCCAATATATGGTACGTATTTGTTTATTTTGAGTTCATTATATTCTAATCGTATTTGTTTTATATTTAACATTGCAAAAGTCCTTGAGGCTTCAAGGCAAGGAGAACTTACACTCATCTTATTGTTTGTAGTTGGCACGCCCGCAACTCACACACATCTTTCTAGAGAACCGGTTTGCAGCCAACAGGTACGATTTTAGAGAACCCAAAAATGGGCACACCCATTTCAAGTAGTTCGATGTTGCAGATCAACCACAAATGTTGATTCAATTGAGGTACCTTTTTTTTGGCTCCCTCAATTGAGGCATATTTGTGCTTATTATTCACAATGCTCTACTGCCCTATACAAACTCTTTTAGTTGGCTGCAGAAAAACCCTGTTTAGCCCCTCAGTTTGCTTGAAACAGAGGTTAATTATTCATTTATGTTACCTTTGCTTAAAAAATCCTTTTTACTTTAGCTCATTTATGTTATTAATTATTCATTATTTCACTTGAAAAATATTTTATATAAATCCTGTTTACGTTACCTCTGCTTGATGTGATTGCTGTTCTATTAAAGTTTTCCTTTTATCTGCAATGTTGTACTTAAATAAATTTCTGAAGGGAGCAGCTATACTTGTTGTAAAACACTAAAATATTCTCATTACATCGATTGAAATTTGGAAAGATTCCAGGATTTCAGTATCTCTGGGTCTAGACAAAGTGATGCCAAAATGAGATTGGAATCCTTGATTAGCATGATACGCCAGGACATCTCTATTCTGTGTGGTTATGAGAATAACGCCTTCCTTGATTTCTTCATGTGATTGCGTTGAGGCTGCATGAATGGATAATTCTTATTATAATTTCAGTAATTTACTAATCAGATTTCTTTTAGTACCGTTTCAAGTTTTTGCCCACTTAGTTTTGACAGTTTTGATGTTGTGAAGTGCATTTATGTTACTTTCCTGCTTAATTTTGATATGGCATTGGAGATAACTTTCTGATCTAATTTGTCATGTAGTTGTGATCCATATACATGGGACTGTTGGTAGTAACTGATGGTAATGCAAAGGAGGTGAGAAATCTTGCATAAAGGAGGTGATAATTTGTTATCAAGAACAAGAACAAATGAAGAAAGAACGACTTTTGTTCTGGTTTTCTGACTAATTTGCTGTCAACTCACATCTTACTTCATCCACAAGGTCCAAGTCTCAGGTATTACAGGTTTTCGAGGAAGACAAATGATCCATACAGTCCTCACTGGTAGATGAGGACAATGTTGTCCTTCTCATCAACCTCAATGGACAAACTTTTGGGTGAATGGTTTACATTTGGTTTAGGATGCAAGTCTTGCTCAGCGCCCTCATTTTGGGATGCATGAGACATTGAACATGTAACATGAACATTTGAACGTGGCCTGTAACAGATGGAAAGTCACAATTAAATAGTCATCGTAATGCATGTCATATCTATCATTTGATAAATTAACAAATCTTATTTCAACAATAGACATGACATGGGTCTCTAGCATTTTTCCCTATGTTATAAAGAATGCCTAATGGAATATGGATGTAACAATTCATTTCATACAATATTCTAAAGATGCTACATATTTTATTATTATAAAGTTATTGAGAACTTTTCACTTAGAATTTTAAAAACAAGTGAAGGGGTGATATGTATATACGATCAAGAAGAAATGAAATTGACTATTGAAAAAACTGATTTCGGAGTTTATGTGACAAATTATGAGTGGGTAAATAAAGTGACCAAAGTCTAAGACACAATATTAGTGCACAATTGAAGAACTTATATATGCATAAATAATAAAAAGTGATATAGGAAAATAGTATTCTCTTGTACCTTCGGGGGAAGCATACATGCGGAGCATCGAAATGAGTATGCAATGTGTCGCCGACTTCTTCTTTATCGACATGATAGTAATGCATGGAAGTACCCTCGTTATATGAAGGGAAGTCGTCAGAAGCTTCCAGGGTATGCCTACATGAGTTAAGAAATGATCATTTTATATGGACAGCAATTGGGAATATTCAATTGACATATATATATATATATATATATATATATATATATATATATATATATAAAATTGAAGGAAAAAATATACAAAAATCAAGTTCTCAAAAATAATTCAACAATCAATGCACACATTATCGAAGCGTTTGGTCGTCTCCCCTCTTAGACCTACATTGATTGATTGTATCCTTGATTTCAACAGTTAGGCCATGCGATAGTAACTAATGGGAGTAAACTCAAAATTTGTGGGAAAGAATGTCCGTTCAGGGTATGCCTACAAGCGATATACGATTATTATTAAAAAATGGACATAATTTACTAAAAAGATACTTGAAGGACATAATTGTTCCATATGAAAGCATTGCAATGTTACCATCCCTATCATTCTCATCCTCAATGCATTACACAATGGTACCAAAATTAGCTGCGGCAAAAATGTGACGGTATAAGAATGTTGACACACACTACAATATTCTAAATATTTAAGACAACACTGTATTTGTATAGGCAAAGCAGTTAAGTTTTTGTATCCACATCAAGGTATTACAATTAGGTACTCCGCATTGGTTGGGTTAATTATGCTGTCTCAAAATCATTATCACAAACAAGCCCTCCTCCATTAAATCAATGTTTGAGTTAATTTTGGCACAATGGTATTATTTTTAACAATTTGAGATGTTGTACTGATGATATAGTTTCTCCATTTGATTATAATTTTCTTATCATTTCATACCCAACAAATTTATTTATTTTTCTTTAATAAAGGGTGATTATTTTGTATGCACGTCAAGGTAAGAGCAAGATAATATATACCTCAATGTTTGATTTAAATTTACAAGCTCTATATCGTTATCACATATAGGAAAGTCACAATGCACTTTGACCCAATCTGTGTCCTTCACTGCAATATCATCATTGTCGGGGGACATATGATGCCTACTAAGAAATTTTACAATAACATAATTAAACATATGAAAGTACTCATGACCATATATGACAAATACAGCAATGTAGAAATATTATTGGCATTGAAATATGTGAAAATACCTTCGTTGAAATAGTTGCGCTGAGTCGATTTCCTGAATGGTAGTACACTTTAAAACATAAATGACACCCAATTAAATTGAAGTGTTCTTAAACAATTCAAATATCCCTTGAAGGTCTTTATCGTCTCTAATATCAATCATGATATTATCCATGTATCTACCAGCTGGGACCATACATTTTACCGCTAGATTGGTTTCTGTCATAGTCGTCCTAATACGATTATGTATTTTGCTTAGAAATTCATCAAATCCACTATTGCACGGTACCCGAAATATACGAGTTTCCCCACCAACATATGATGAAAAATTACCAGTTTCTTCATCGAACTGACTATTAAAATGAATCATGAAAACTCCTAGACCATCATCCATATTGAATTAAACACGTTCCTCCTAATGTTTCTGTTGACGTTAATGCAAATACGTATATCAGTGCACAATGGGATCCGAAAGTACATCCATTACATAGATTAAAAGATTAATAGTGGTATTCGTTAACACATCTATTAATGGATGAAGGAGGGACTCGATACAATGATCGATCTTACGTACATGCATAGCGCAAAAAAAAAAAAAAAAAAAAAAAAGTTAAACGGATTCACATGGGATCGTTACAAAAAATACAAAATAAAAATAGTACGTCCATCATCCACAGGTATATAGGGTAATCCGTTAATCTCTATAATAAAATAATGCTTGACATCCCATAATCAATTCTTCTTCTATTGGTAATTTTCACGCAATGCACAACTGTAATGCATTTTGGCTTCCTAACAAGGTATTTCAATTCAAATTGTAAATTGGTAATAGTATTGCACATTTTCTTATATATTCTATATATTACACCTAAGGTTTTAATGAATCAAACATACATACCCATACATGTCTCCAGCAGCTAAAACATGGAATTTCAAGATATAATACATAAATTGGAATATATGAAACCTACTGTTGCAAAGAATCCAACATACCTATTGTTTGTTATGGCATCCAAACAAGGTTATATTTCTATATTTCATTCCCAAAAATTGGTAATGGGATTGCATATTTTTTATAAGAAAAATATTAAACATAAGGTTACAATAAATCCAACATAACTACATAGGGAAAGCATGATCCATACATGACTGTAACATACTTATACATTGGGATGGTTCCAATTACAAAGGTACAAAGAAAGGTAAAGTAAGCACTTTTTACATTTGAATTTCTCAAAAAAAAAGAAAAAATTTGAAAAATAAAAATGTCAACAGTATGGCTAAAAAGCTGACATAACTTTTAGAAAATTGGGTATTCTTCAAAAAATTGGGCATTCCGTTAAAGTCTGGGTATTGAGTATTCTTCTTTATATTTTGGGTATTCTATGTAAAATGGAAAATTGGGTATCCTTTAGAATTATGAGTATTTTATAGAACGTATCTTATGTTCGGGAATGTAAAGATAAGCTTTGATTTGATTTGACATGTGGGAAGATATGCTAAGAATTTGATTTGACATGTAAGAGATGATTAAAATATGATTAAAAAATAAAAAAATTGGGTATTCTTCAAAGAATTGGGTATTCCGTTAAAGTCTAGGTATTAGATATTTTTCTTTATATTTTGGGTATTCTGTGTAAAATGGAAAGTTGGGTATCCTTTAAAATTATGGGCATTCCATAGAACGTAATGTTCGGAAATGAGAAGATAAGTTTTGATTTGATTTGACATGTGGGAATATATGCTAAAGATTTGATTTGACATGTAAGAGATGATTAAAATATAATTAAAAAATAAAAAAATTGGTATTTTACAAAGAATTGAGTATTCCGTTAAAGTCTGGGTATTGGGTATTATTCTTTATATTTTGGGTATTCTGTGTAAAATGGAAAGTTCGGTATCCTTTAGAATTATGGGTATTCCATAGAAAGTATCTTATGTTCGGGAATGGGAAGATAAGTTTTGATTTGATTTGACATGTGGGAAGATATGCTAAAGATTTGATTTGATTAAAAAAAGTTGAGATTTGACTTTTAGGGAGAGTAATCATTTCATGGGTATTCTTCACAAAAATGGGTATTCTTTGTAAAATAAATATTGGGTATTCAGTGATTTTTTGGGTATTATACGTAAGTTGGGTATTGGGTATTCTTAATAAAATTGGGTATTCTGTGTAATGTTGGGTATTACATGAAAATTTTTGAAATTTTTTCGAAAATATTACCGTTAGAAGGGTATTATGGTCCAAAAAACTGTACGGAGGTTTACATTTGACATTTCCAAACATATGGGTTTATAGAGGTAATTGTTTAAAAACTTGGGTTTACTTTGGGAAAATGCCCAAAATAATTTTAGGTAAATTTAATCCAAACGGGGGCTCTATGCTCACAACAACATGGTTCATTCATAAGCTTTTTCTGTGTCACATAGCATAAGATTAAACTAGCCACCAACTTGTCCCCACGTACACTCCTAAAGATATTAAAATAGAAAAGCAAAACAAAGAAAAAAGAAATAGATTATAAAGAGAACAGGGAACACTCAAAGCTGGAATAAGTTTTCCCCTGTAACCCACCAAATTTTTGGATTCATCTCCATTATATTTTCTTCTAGATGTACATGATCCATGAATTAATGGAGGCCAATGATATATTTTTACAAAGGATATGACCTTAGACAGAGCAAAATGGCAAATAAATATCCAAAGTAACCAACCTTGAAGAGTTGGGATTCAGAGACTTAAGTCTCTCTTTGGCTATGTTTCATGATGGTATCTCTTGTTGGAGATTGTAATTCATAATTATTAGATACAAAGTATTTTATGTTGGCTCATGTATTAGAACTTAATGTGGTTAATGTATTTAGGCTAATGTATGAAGAGTCATCTAGAAATAAGAAGAGTCACGTAGGAGATTGATGATGCATGTATGTAAGAATCTATATAAAGGGACAACCCCACACACATAGAAGAACAGAACAATTGAAGTAAACCAAGAGAAGAAATATACAAGTAAGTTTGAGAGTCTTGTGTGTTTGTGTAGGAGCTCTGTACGACCCTTAAGGCGTACATCTCCCAAGCTCTTTAGTAATATATCTATGTTTATGTTTATGTTCACCACATATGTCAAATAAAGTGTTAGTATACTTCCGCTGTGCAATCCCCAACAAGTGGTATCACACCAAGCCACGAAAAATCCCCAACATCTCTCACCATCTTGTAAAGGGGAGGAGGATATGTGTTCAAGACTTGATCTCAAAAAATTAAGTTGTTGAGGGACCTATCCTATATGAAGTAGGTGAAAAACGGTCTACCGATCTATGAATGACACGTGGATGAAACATTAACCCGATCTGTTTATGTTGATCATTTTCAAGTCTTCTGAAATGATGCCCGATCGATTTATTCTTCCCGATCTCTGCAAAGCCAGCTGTAAAGTAGACACTCATTACACTAACGGCCTCTGCAAAACCTGCGGGTTCTGACACCTGATGTTGGACAGTGACCGGCCATCATGATCTTAACAAACGGTTACAGAAATATCCTAAAAGGTTATTTCCTACTCTACCCCGTACGGACATCGTGTAATTACGAGACTCAACCGACCTTATAAAAGGTGAAGGTCACATCCGATATGAGGTACGCAAAAAACACTCTACCCCACCACAAAATATTCTCTCTATTTTCTTCTCTTAATACTGACTTGACCGTCGCAGCTTTACAGGTGGAGCACCACACCGGTGCGAGATCCCAAAAAATACGTCTTTCCATTCCCCGATTAGGTATATTCCACCTTACCATTTTTAGACATCATCAGTTTGGCGCCCACCGTGGGGCCGATAGCATTTATCTTTCGGCGCCTTTTTCATCCAACATCGACCATGGTGATCACTAGATCGGGGGTTCTGAACAATGACGACCTAAACATTCCGATCACGGCGAACACTCAGGCGGTTTTGCCTCAAATCAGCAGCTCTCCTCTCGACGGTGGACTTGAGAGATCGGAGAGGCCACCCTCAACAAACAAGGAGCCATGCCAACATCATGAACCCCAGATTTTACCACCTGCTCGATATGAAATTGGGTCTTCATCAAACGACCCATACCAACTCCAGTTCCTAAACATGCAAAAACAAATAGAGAGCATGACCCTCATCATTCAAACCTTAACTCTTCAACAAGAAAGGCTCCTGTCGCACGAAGCTCACAACCACTCTCCTCAAAACCAACCACCGATTCCAACATTTCCTCAACAAACCAGAAGGCACGAGATGGCACGGCAACCATCACCCCCGAGGAGAATAGCTGTTGAAAGCAGACGATCGGCACCCCGTGAGAATAGGAGCGGACATCAGGAGAAAGAAGGAAGTAGTTCTAAGATTGGATCAAGGAGACGACCTACGAATCTTGAATGACCCCGACCGGTTGGTGAGCGTGAGGATGAAGGTTCTCAGGGAACAAGAGGGTCAAGGTTGAGACGCCCTCGGCAAGAAACTACCCGGTTCACTTCGTATCCAAGGAGGGAGGAGCAACCAAGGGAAAACCGACCTGACTCAAGGGAAATTGATCAATCTTCTCCATTCATTTCCAGGGTTCTACGTGAACCTTTACCCGATAAGTTCAAGCTACCGATCCTCGATCTTTACGATGGAACCACCGATGCGAGAGAGCACATCCTGACATACAAAGATCACATGTACCTCAGGGGTACCGCTGATCCGATTATGTGCCGAGCCTTCCCGATGACTTTGAAGGGACCAGCCCGAACTTGGTTCCAAAGACTGGCTCCAAATTCGATCAGCACTTTCAAGAGTTTGAGCTCGGCATTCACTGCTCATTTCGTTAGCAGCAACCGACCTAAGCGACCCACGACTCATCTCCTGAATCTTGAGCAAGAAAATGAGGAGAACCTGAAGTCATACATACGACGGTTTAGCTCGGCCCTCCTCGAGGTAGACGACGTAAACGAGGGAATGGCGATCGCCGCCATGATAAAGGGTCTCAAGGCCAGAAGCTTGAGGATCTCGTTCGCGAAAAAAGAGCCCAAAACGATAACCGAGCTCCTGGAAAGAGCAAGGAAATACGTAGGGGTTGACGATGCTTTTGATTCGGAGAAAAAGGAGCGCAACTCAGCGCCGAAGAGAAAGGATAGGGACTCCGATGAAAAGAAACTGCCGGACAAAAAACAAAAGACCGACACGACTGACCAACGGCGTTCTCCACCGAGAAGATTTACATCTTTTACTCCGTTACGGTTACCAATTAACTCTGTTTTGAATCAGGCCGGCACGCAACCATACGTAAAGTGGCCTCAACGATTAAGGTCTGATCCAAAAAAGAGAGACAAGAATAAGTGGTGCGCTTTTCACAAGGATCATGGCCATCTTACGGAGGAATGTTTCGATCTCAAGAACGAAATTGAAAGCCTCATCAAAAGGGGGTTTCTGAAGGAGTACATTGATCAATCAAAAACTGAAGGCATTCAACAACAGGATCCCGATCATAGGGCTGGCCAACCGAACCAAAGGCAGAGGCTTGCTGGTGTAATAGACACTATTCATGGGGGATTTACGTATGCCGGTGAAAGCAGATCTGTAAGAAAAGCGTACGCTAGATCAGCAAACTCTTCAGCTTCTGACCAGGTATATAACTTTTCCCATTAAAGGCCAAACAGATATGGCCTCCTGACTTTCTCCGAGGAAGACCTGAAAGGAGTCCACTTACCACATAATGACCCCCTGGTTATTAAGGCAATCATAGCAAATTATGAGGTAAGCAAAATCCTGGTCGACACTGGCAGCTCGACCGATATTCTGTTCATCACCGCATACGAGAGAATGGGGAGAAAGATAGCTGACCTTCTTCCGATCAACACTCCTTTGGTCGGGTTCAACGGGTCGACCCTGCAACCACTTGGATGGGCAAACTTACCAATCACTATCGGCGACCATCCCACCCAAGCAACTCGGGACGCAACATTCATGGTTATCGACTGTCCATCGGCATACAATGCAATCATCGGCCGACCAACCTTGAACGATTTTAGTGCGGCTGCCTCAACCCTACATCTTTATGTCAAATTCTCGACCTCGCACGGGACTGGTTTGGCCAGAGGAGATCAAGCTTTAGCCCGTTCATGTTTCAACATCTCACTGGACAACAGGGAAGAACCATCAAACCAAAGGATTCCTTTAGATTCAAGGGTTTCAAATGCCAACGATCTAGCCGACCAAAAGTCCAATGATCCTTTATAGCAATCAAAGCAGGAAGAGTCCGAAATGGATGACCTTCGAGATGAAAATAGTTCCAGTTCTAGGACAACCCCATTGGAAGGACTTATTGAATTTCAAATCCACCCAACTGATCCGACCAAAACCGCAAAGATTGGATCCGAACTTTCGACTCAAATGAAGGCCGATCTGATTGCTTTCCTCAGAGAGAACTGGGACATATTTGCATGGGGGCACGAGGACATGCCTGGGATCGATCCCGATATTGCAGTTCATAAACTACATGTGGACCCGACCTATAAACCTGTCCGACAAAAGAAAAGAGTCACTTCAGAAGAAAAGGCGAAGGCGATCCAAGAAGAGGTACAAAAGCTTCTCAAAGCTGGTTTTATACAAGAAGCTTTTCACCCCGACTGGCTTTCCAACTGTGTCGTCGTAAAGAAAAAGACAGGCAAATGGAGGGTATGCATTGATTTTACCGACCTCAACAAAGCCTGCCCAAAGGACAGTTTCCCACTCCCACCCATCGATCAAATGGTCGATGCTACGGCCGGTCACGAACTCCTCAGTTTCATGGATGCTTACTCAGGCTACAACCAGATCATGATGCATGTGAGACCCCAAAATTTTGAATAGTAAATTTTCTAATAGTAAATTTTCAATAGTAAATTTTCTTAATTATTATTATTTTATTTTATTTATTGCACACTTGGCATTTTGCCATTGGGCAATGAAATGTGCCATGTGGTCATCAATTAAGAAGGGTGCATGAGAATTTATGTACACCCTTGGGTGACATCTAAAATGTGAATGGTGGGTATATATGAATGGTGGATAAATGTGAATGGTGGGTAAATATGAATGGTGGATAAATGTGAATGGTGGGTATATATGAATGGTGGATGAATGAAAGAATGGTGGATGAATCTAAGAGTGGTAGTTAAATTTGAGAGTGGTAGATAAATTTGAGAATGGAAGATGAGAATGGTGGATGAATGTAAGAATGGTGGATAAATTTGAGAATGGAAGATGAGTCATTTCTCTATAAATACCACATTTCAAATGCTAATGAATACACAAGTAATACACAAGTAGTAGAGAAGAAAGAATTTAGAGAAAGAAAAGAGTGAGAAGTACTCTTTGAGTTGGGAAGGAGTAAGCACTTGAAGTTCAACACACATACAACCAAGGTAGAGTTCTACTATCTTACATATTTCATGTTGAGTTTGAAAGAAAATAATAGTGGGTCGGAATTTACTATTCTTTTCTATCTTGATTTTAGCTTAATTGATGAGTTTATATCATGATTTGGTAAAATTGGGAGGTGTTTGTTTGCTTAGAAAGTTCTAGGAAAATTTAGAACAAATTGAGCTCCAAAATAGAGCATACTGTTTGGGTATTATTGACTTGGTTAGAGGCCAAATTGATCTAAACCTTCTTCATGAAAGTTGTAGGTCTTTCAATTAGCTTTCTAACGAATCCAACCTTGACTTATTTGGAATTTTGTGTGGAGAGTTATGATGTTTTTTACTAAAAACTGTTTTTGGATGGGTTTAAATCATGACAATGAAATATGGGGATTTCAAATCTTGGATTTTTATATGAAAATGAAAATCTGAAACTTTGGGACTATTTTTCCCATCAATTATATCAACTCAAGATCATGTGTATCAATTTTGGGAATTTTCCGATGAGTAGATAAATTTCTATAATTTTCTGAAGTTTAGAAATACTGAAACTTTGAAAATTTGTAGTATATTGTGTATATGTCCGAAAATTCTGAAATTTGAGTATATTGTAAAGCTTGAATTTATGGATTTTTAGAGACAAGAATCATGGAAAAAGACCTATGGATGAATGGAAATTTCTAGAGAGAGAAAGTTTCCTTGAAGCTTTAATAGTGACACAAAGTGTATTTTCATAGTTTATCGAAAAATTATGATTTTTACATATATGATGTAGATTGATTTTATATGAATTTAGAACTTTGAATCACTTCAATTGGATGTGAATTGTGAGAGAAATTGAGAACCGAAGTTGCCGAAAAATCGGAAATTTTATTAACGAGCCTACTTGGGCATCATTTTTAAATATGTTCGGATGGGAGGTGTTATACACCACCATGATATTTTGAAAGCTTATATCACACAGATTCTATAACATCTTGAATCATCCAAATCGGATGAGTAACGAAGGAGTTATAAGTGTGCAAAGTTGGCCAAAAAGAATGGATTATTGTATAGAAAATACATGTGGATAGAAAATTAACTATCTTCCAAATTGTGAGTCTTTGGAAAATAGTTAATTTTCATGAATAATTGATTTTTATAAAATCATGATGATTAGTGAAAGACCTTGGAAATACAAGTTATGGAAATTATATTGGCATATATATAAACTGTTAATATATGCATGTGATATTTGTAAAGTTTATAACATGCTGTTATTATTATGAATAAAATGATGAAGCATGTTAATTGTTATGTATAAAATACATACTTGTGATATTTGCCATAATTATTGCACATAAAATTGGCATATGGCATGTGGTGATGACGTTATGAGAAAGTGACTGGGCTTAACAGTAAATTCCGTACATCTCATAGTAACAATGTGTTTTAATAAAATAAAACCGTGCACTTGTCATGTGGATATGCGTAAATGGGCGCGCATGTTACACGTGCAAGCAAAGCCGACAATATTGTTACTTGGAGAAGTACGGGGTGTTACAGTGGCACAGTTACATGTGGTGGCTCAAGTTGAGTGAGCAGAATGATTTATTTGTATATCACTGATATAACAGTTGATATGAGATATATGTTGAGCTGATATACTATGAAATGTATGCACAAATTGACATACATGAATTGTTGATATGAGATGTATGCCATATGTATTGCATAATTGCATCTGGCATGAGACACAGTTACATGTGAAATATTTTGCATAGAAAATCATATGCATTTATGATTATTTTTGTAACTGTGGAGTTGAGATACCACCGATAGGACAAAAGATCCTAGGAAACAGTTAGTGCACTAATATATCACCCTTGCTAAAAATAGTACGTAAACCCTCTTGTCAATGAGTGACAATCGCGGTAGGTCCTAAAAAGGCGGGGACGGGGTGATATACATCCTAAAAAGGCGGGGATGCTGTTGTGGTTAAGATGGTTGAGTACCTTAAAAATGAGGTAGCCATCTGTGATGATGTTATGATGTTTTGCAGGAAAAGCAGAACAGAGAAAATGACAGGTATGACTGCATGAGCATTGCATCATATATCTGTCATATGCATAAAGCATGCATGAGCTGTAAAATTATTTATTGTGAAAAAGTGATGGATATATTCTGTAATATATATATATTGAATTACAGATATGATAATTTATTTATGTGATATTTGGTTGATGATAAAATTTGTTGACAGATATGAGAATATGGAAGGATGTGAATATTTCTGAATGTATTGAGATAAGAAGATATTGTATTCTTGTAATATGAATAACAATAATAAAAATGACTCACCATGGACTAGGCAATTTTGCCGAACCATGTAAATCCTGGTGTTTGTTTATTTTTCTGCTATGTGTTTTCTTTAAGAGGATGACACGTTATCAGTATGAGACTCTATCCAACTCAGTAAACTAAATGGATGTTTTTGAAATTTGGGTACATTACGGGACTGTACTCAGGATACAAACTAGTACTCAGCGCTATCTTTAATTGTTGAGATGTTGAAAAAAAAAATATTTAAAGACTTCCGCACGCGTATTTTGAAAATCTGTTTTAAACTGTGTTAATTTTAAAAAGAAATTACTCAAAAGATAAGCGCTTGGTGTTTTATGTCACTGTGGCATTTCCGCATAGGGGTAACCCTGTGTGGGGTGTTACAATGCATCCTTCCGACCGAGAAAAAACCGTTTTTATAACGGCGATCGGCATGTTTTGTTTTCTGCGGATGCCTTTTGGGCTTATGAATGCCGGATCGACCTACCAGCAAACTGTCACCCGAATGTTCGGACTACTTCTAGGATCGACTATGGAGGTCTATATTGACGACATGTTGGTCAAAAGTTTAAAGGCCACCAATCATATCAAAAACTTGGACGAAGCTTTCAAGATAATGCGTAGGTTCGGAATGCGACTCAACCCGACGAAGTGTTCCTTCGGGGTAACCTCTGGAAAATTTCTAGGTTTTCTTGTCACAGAACGGGGGATTGAGGCTAACCCCGACCAAATCAAAGCACTGCTTGAAATGGAATCCCCAACGAGTATTAAGGAAATCCAAAGGCTTACTGGTCGGATGGCCGCACTGAATAGGTTCATCTCTAAATCTTCTGAAAAGGGATCACAGTTCTTTAAAGCCCTCAAGGGGAGTAAAAAGTTTCAATGGACTCCAGAAGCCGAAGAGGCTTTTCAAAGGCTAAAGGTCTACCTTGGGTCACCTCCACTCCTTTCAAAACCTATCCAAAATGAAGTTCTTTTTCTTTATCTCGGTGTTTCCCCTTTCGCGGTCAGTTCGGCGCTCATCGGGGAAGATAAAGGAGTACAAAGGCCGATCTACTATATTAGCAAAGCCCTGGTCGGAGCCGAAACAAGGTACCCTTATCTCGAAAAATTGGCATTTTCAGTTGTCATCTCTGCTAGAAAATTAAGACAGTACTTTCAAGCTCACCCGATCGTTGTATTAACTGATCAACCTTTAAGACACATCTTGCATCGACCTGATACATCGGGAAGAATGGTGCGATGGGCAGTGGAACTCGGCGAAATTCGATATTGACTACCGACCTCGATTAGCAATAAAGGGTCAAGCACTAGCAGACTTCATTGCAGAATTTACACCCGAGGCAAAAGATGATTCTTCAGTCATCCCGATCTCTTCATCATGCAAAAATAAAAGTGATTCACAGCTTCACCCAGCCTGGCATCTATTCGTTGATGGATCCTCAAACTCCAAAGGATCGGGAGCCGGGATTGTGCTAATCTCTCCCGAAGGAGAAAAAATCGAACTAGCCTTGAGGCTCTGCTTTAAAGCCACAAACAACGAAGCAGAGTACGAAGCCCTGTTGGCCAGACTGCAGATGGCCGCCGACCTTCTTGTTCCACATGTGCATATATTCAGCGACTCCCAGTTGGTGGTAAATTAAATCAACGGGATCTACCTTGCCAAAGAACCGACAATGCAGAAATATTTAAATAAAGCAAAAGAGGTCTTGAGCAAATTTACGTCGGCTTCCATCAGCCAAGTTCCAAGAGAGGAAAACTGTCACGCCGACGCTTTGGCCAACCTGGCTTCTGCTGTCCAGACCGATCTGTCAAGATCAGTAGTTATCAAGCTTGCCAAACATCCTCTGATAGATATACCTGAGATCCCGATCTTCAGTGTCAATACCGATCCAACTTGGATAGATCCAATCAAGGAATATATCAGGACGGGAATCCTTCCAACAGATCGGGCAGAAGCTCGAAGAGTCAAAAGTCGTGCTGCTCGATATTGCGTCATCAACGGTAACCTTTATCGACGATCGTTCTACGGCCCTTGTCTCCGATGTGTTCTGCCCGATGAAGCCAACTATGTTTTGCTCGAAATTCACGAAGAAATCTGCGGTAACCATGCTGGGGCACGATCACTGGTTAAAAAAACAGTTCGGCAGGGCTACTACTGGCCTCATATGGAGAAGGATGCAATAACTTTGGTCCGACAATGCGACAAATGCCAAAGGTTCGCCCCAATTCCACATTAACCTCCTAACTTCCTCACCCCGATTTCAAGTCCCTGGCCTTTCGCGCAGTGGAGAATAGATATTGTTGGCCCCCTCCCGAATGCAAGGGATCAAAAGAAATTTCTGATAGTGGCGATTGATTATTTCACTAAATGGGTGGAAGCCCGACCTGTGGCTCGAATTACCGAAAGCTGCATCCGAAGCTTCATTTGGGAAAACATCATCTGCAGATTCGGGATACCACGAGTCCTAATCGCTGACAACGGAACTCAATTCAATAATTCTGGACTGCGAAAGTTATGTACTGAACTTGGTATTCGAAACAACTTTTCTTCACCCGGCCACCCACAAGCCAATGGACAGGTCGAGGTCACCAATCTGACGATCATCCATTCCTTGGAAAAACGATTGGAAAGGGCCAAAAGTTTATGGGTGGATGATCTCCCATCGGTCCTGTGGGCATATCACACCACCAGTCGGGTCTCTACGGGGGAAACCCCTTTCTCCCTTACCTACGGAACCGAGGCAGTTATTCCTGTTGAGATCGGTATGCCATCTTACCGAATCGAAACTTTCAATGCTGAAGAAAATGATCGCGAACTTCGTTATAATCTAGACATGCTGGAAGAAAAGCGAGAGGCAACCCGACTCAGAATTGCCTCCTACAAGCACAACATGGCTCGGGCTTACAACAAGAGCGTGAAAATTAGGACTTTTCAATCCGGCGACCTCGTCCTTAAAAAGGTTCTCAATCCTAGCAAGCTCGAACCCAACTGGGAAGGGCCATACAAAGTTCAGCACTACAATAGGATCGGCACTTACTGGATTACCGACCTTCAAGGAAAATTACTAAAGCGTCCCTGGAACGCCGCACATCTCAAGAAGTACTATCAGTAGAGGACTCATCCTCCCGAACTATACTACAATAAGTAGTCAATTTTGAGTAGCTTCCCGATCTATCTCACTTGGATGCTTTATGTATGTTTCTTCTTTTTTCTATATATACAAATATCCTTTTTTCCTATATTGCTCCTCTCTCTGATTGCTTATCTTTGTATTTATGTATATTATTTTTCTATAAACAAATATGCTCGTATATGTTTGCATTTTTATTCTACCCGATCGTTTTACCTTGTATAAATTTTAGAATTTTTTGCCTTCTTAGTCAATTCTTATTCCATAAAATTCGAGTGCATTCAACATGGAAGTCCCGACCCAAACTCGGGCCAGCAAATTTCTGATAGTTTGCTCATTGATCATTGAAATTGATCGGGGGTTAAACGTCTTAATGTTACCCCCAGGTACTACGAAATCCATCCCAGATAACTTAACGATCTCAATAAACAGTTCGGTGTATGATAATCAAATTGAATTGTACTACATAACTCCGAACTGGGGGGCATCTACGAGAATGAGATTAAAAAAAAACTCAAAGCAATACAACAGAAATTGCACCAAAAACTTCCATTTCATTCAATATGAAGAGTTCAGTACATATTGTTACCACAACAAAGAAAGGGAGAAAAGAAAAAATACATCAGTCATCAACATGGATCATCTGATCCTTAGAGGTCAGGGTATCGGAGCGCTCTTTTGGAATAGAAGGATCGGCAGGAGTCTGAGAGATCGGCATATTTTGGCCCGTACCCTCACGATCACTGATCGTCGCCTCTTCATCATCTTCGGCAGGAGGATCGGCGGGGGCTTTGGCTGCATCTCGCTGCCTCTTGATCTCCTCCAGAGTGACCATTGAAAGATCAACCTCTGGCATAAGCTCTGCAACAAAGTCTTTGGCCATATTGAAGCCCCTAACAAGGAAAGGGCTGGCTGTCTTGATCACAAGATTCTTCAACTCTGGAGAAGATCGGTAGTCTTGAACCGCCTTCTCAGCTATTTCTTTTTCGGCCTCCTTGGCTCGTAGAAGATCGGCCTCAAGAGCCTCAATTCTCTTCTTAAACTCCTCCTCCCGATTCTTCAGCTTTGTTTTCTCAAGCTCCAGTGAGGTCTTGAGACCCCGAACCTCTTCGGCAGATTGTTCCACTTGCTCCTTCAGCTTTCTGGTGATAACTTCAGCATTGCCTTTAGCTCTTCTCGCCTCCCGTGCTGCTCGGAGGGAATGAAGCCCAAGAAAGGCACTCTGAAAAATGTAAACAAATTATGAAGAGAAGGTCACATGACAAAGTGTGAAATTAGAAAGACCAAATCGAAGAAAAATTACCTTAATTGCCGAGTGAGCAAGCTGCTCGGAGATCTCGTTGGGTGCCATTTTGCAAAGGGTCTCTTGGTCGACCGGACCCAGGAGACCCTCAAAAGCCTTTAGGCTCAAAGTCGGGCTATTCATAAACGAGCTCCCAACTGTGAGACCCGAAAGATTTAAAGGGGCCCCCAGTCCAGCGCTGAACCATTCTCCAGCAGCGGCACGAGAAGGTCGGGATCCCAATCCCGAGCCGTCGCCAGAGCCTGACCCGATTTCCGTAGCGACCGGCACAGCAGTAGGAACTTCCTCTGCCGGTCGTTTCTTTTTTCGAGCCAGTTGTGCCGAGGCTCGGGCAACAGTGACCGGGGTCGAAGAAGACCCAGGAGGAACTGCGGCCCCGGCAAGAACATCGTCCAAATCGATATCCATGGCTACAAAAAAGGTAACCCGATTAGGAAATAGTACAGGAAAATATATTTGTATGTTTTGAGATCGGGATACCTCTTTTTCTTTTTTTGTTGTTCTTTTGTCTGTTCTTTCGGTCCTCGATCACCTTCAAAATCTCGAGCTCTATCTCCCGATCTCTTGGAGTATTTGAAAACCTTCGATATTGTTGAAGGAGAGGTTCTATTTGACGACCGTCTGTTGTGATGCTCCTAAAAAGGCGAGGCACTAGTTCGGTAGGACGAACTGCGAATTGATAATCAAGATAATATGGCTTCCAGAGCCTGTCGTCTCGAAAACCGTTGAACCCTCGCTCTTCTCTCCACAAACGGTCGATCCGACCAATGGTCCGCTCGGGCAAAATGGGGCAACGAGTAATCTTGTCAACTGCAGACCGACATATTATTAGATTCAACACGGGAGCATATATGAAAGCAAAAACAAAAAAAATCAACCAAACGCTACGCCGATCTAAACTACCTGGTTCGGGCCTCCATTCCCTTGGAATAGGAAAGTTATATTCTTCGTCGGCCTCGAACTCCCATCCTGGGCCGCTGACGAAGAAGTAACTATTCTTCCATCCTTTAATGGAAGAGGGAAGATCACCGATGCCCGACTTCTTCTTTCGGTTGCCCAAGTACCACCATCCAGGAGATGCCCGAGCATTCTCCTTCAAGCAGCACATGCACCTCAACTCGTAGAAGTTCGGCTCCCATCCGAGCGATCTCCACAATACCATGAACCCAAGGAGTACTCTCTATGAGTTCGGCGTGAGCATCACTGGGATTACCCCGAGCTTAAGAAGGGTCTCTCGGATGAAAGGTTGGAGAGGAAATCTAAGACCGATCTTAAAAGTCTCTTCGTAGAAGCAGACTTCACCCGGCAGAGCATCGGTGGCACGGATCTCTGGCCCCGGGATTCGGATACTGACGGAGTTCGGGATCCAGTACTCTCTCCTAATATCAGTCTCATTTTCCTCTTCTAAGAGGTTAATATGAACGAATGGATATGGAGCTAGGGGAAGGGATTCATCGACCTCTATATTTTGAGAGGAATTAGGAGGGATAGCTCTGATCGGAGGGACTTCTAAGGTATTGAACCTTGATCTCGATGTACTGGCTCCAGAGCCATCTCGGAATTCTAACCTACGCCGATCTAAAGGCGGATCCCGACCCGACATACTTGGTTCTATTGTTTGATTGACAAGAAAACTGACCGGAAAACTCAAGAAAAGAGGCCGGAAAATTCAAGAAAAGTGGCCGGCAAACTCAAGAACTCACCGGAAAACTCAAAAGTACAGTGGTTCTAACGCTAAAGAAAAGAAATAAACGGAAAAAAGAACGAGAAATGCGAAAACGATGAGAGAAAGGATGAGAAAGTACCTTGTAAACGAGAAGAAAGTTTGGAAAAACTGAGAAACGAAGGCAATGAAGGCTGGATTAGCGAAAAAACTCCGGCAGGACTCAGACGTAGCTCCGGCAGCAATTCGAAAATAGAGAATAGGGAGAAATGAGGGGGAAGAAACCCCTAACCCTCTCTTTTATAGCCTACCCGACAAGTGGTTAATGAGGCTGCGACACGTGGCAACAATTGAAACAACCAAGAGAGACAAATGATGAGGTCTGCAAACCGCCACCTCGATCTCGACTCCCAAAAAACGGCTAAGGCGGCTAAACCGTCACCTCGATCACGATTCCCAACCAACAGCCTGGAGGCAGCAGACCCTCACCTCGAAACTCGCTTCCCGAGCAACGGCTGACGCCTCGAAAAACCAAGCGACGATCAATTAATGAGCCTCGAATCTTGAGAAAATAGAAGTTGGACAAACCGAACAAGTTCCGTAATCCAGAAACTTCTGCAACCGATCTAAATCTTCGAAGTCAAGTTACACCGATCTACGATATCACGGCTTGGCAGCAGACCGATCAATTAAATACCCGTCTCATAGATCCTATATACTTGTGAATATTCGTTTATATTGAAAATTCGCAAGTAGGGGGCAACTGAAGTAGGTGAAAAACGGTCTACCGATCTATGAATGACACGTGGATGAAACATTAACCCGATATGTTTATGTTGATCATTTTCAAGTCTTCTGAAATGATGCCCGATCGATTTATTCTTCCCGATCTCTGCAAAGCCAGCTGTAAAGTAGACACTCATTACACTAACGGCCTCTGCAAAACCTGCGGGTTCTGACACCTGATGTTGGACAGTGACCGGCCATCATGATCTTAACAAACGGTTACAGAAATATCCTAAAAGGTTATTTCCGACTCTACCCCATACGGACATCGTTTAATTACGAGACTCAACCGACCTTATAAAAGGTGAAGGTCACATTCGATATGAGGTACGCAAAAAACACTCTACCCCACCACAAAATATTCTCTTTATTTTCTTCTCTTAATACTGACTTGACCGTCGGAGCTTTACAGGTGGAGCACCACACCGGTGCGAGATCCCAGAAAATACGTCTTTCCATTCCCCGATTAGGTATATTCCACCTTACCATTTTTAGACATCATCACTATACTCTATCCTATGGAGTATAGCGCAAGGTTTTTGGCCGCATTATACTCTATCCTATACTCTAGTTGAGGGTCACGTTCCCCTTATACCCTATTTTGACACCTATGTTTACACCTCGTTTTCAAAATACCATTGTAAGCCGAATATTTTTAGAAATTGGCCGTTATATTAGATATTTATCTTATGTTTATCATGTATGAAAAAAATTAGAGTGATCTAATAGTTAGTTTTTGAAAAATATCATTTTGAAGAACTATTATTTTTTTATTAATTAAAAACATAACAGTTTTTTATAGTGATATTTCTTAAAATCTAACCATTGGATCACTATGATTTTTGGCATACATGACATGCATAAGAAAGATATCGAATCCAATGGTCAGTTCGTCAAAATATTTATCATAGCTAATGTTTTAAAAAAGAGGTGTAAACATAGATGTCAAAATAGGGTGTAAGGGGAACGTGACCCAATATATATATACATGAACTTGAATCTCCACGCGCCCCACAATTCCCGTATTGTGGTAACCCATACAATGCGACAAAAAAAAAAGAAAAAAAGAAAAAAAAAGCCTATAATAGACCACAAGATTGCAGATTTTTCAGCAAAAGAGCATTACAGGAAGCATGGTTTGGAAGAAGGTTTCTACTTGGAAGGTAGGAACAGAAGACCCACATGGACCATGCATGGGATACAAGCACACACAAGGAAATTTCATTCTTGAAAATGAGGTGGAAAAAAAAATAAAAAAACAGAATTATTTCAAAGGGATGGTCCACTTGGACCAAGCGTGGGATACTTGATTCAACAATTTTATTGCGTCGGGTTTTGGTTTGGTTTGATATGGACAATAGGTGCAATTTGGCTTCCAAGTTCCAACATGTCAGGAAAATTGAAAGATTTCACTTCCCCTCCAATTTTGAAAAGTAAAATAACTAACAGGATTGACCAAGAACAGAGAATGGCACATACTTGGAAACTCCTTCATTTCGTTTATTATACGTGTAAATTCACCAGGACTACCCATGCCGTCTAAACAGGGGTCGGGTCAGCCATCACATTGATTTCTACTGACTTCTCTCTCCATAGATTTCTTTTAGTCCAAACACTCATGAAAAGCCACAAATATTGACTCTGGAATGGATTCCTCTTACTCATTTCCCATGGTTTGAATTGTGGCCTTCAAATTACAAGAGAACAAAAAAATCTACAAAGCAAATATGGCTGCAATTCTCCTGTTTCTCCTTCTAATCTCTAAATTTTCCATATCAAAAGCTCAACAAAGTTCCAACATTAGCTTAGGCTCTTCTCTCTCACCCACCAACAACAACTCACATTGGTTATCAGATTCCGGCCAGTTTGCCTTCGGATTCTACCCACAAGGCAATGGCTTTGCTATAGGCATCTGGTTTGTCAGTATTCAACAAAAAACAGTCATATGGACAGCAAACCGGGACGACCCACAACTCTCTAGAGGTGTTACATTGCTTTTGACAAGCGATGGTAGGCTCATCTTGAAACAGGAGCAAGGCGAAGAGAAACTAATTACTAATGCTCCCCAGTCTGCTGCCTCAGCTTCCATGCTCAACTCTGGAAACTTTGTTCTCTACAATTCAGATTCAAAGGTCATATGGCAGAGTTTTGGTGTTCCAACAGACACCATTTTGCCCGGTCAGCGTTTATTGGCAGGGGGAGAGCTGATCTCGAGCATCTCAAATATAAGTCACTCGAGTGGAAGATTTCGACTCGCCATGCAGGTGGATGGGAATTTGGTGCAATACCCTGCAGGGACTCCAGATACTGCTGATTATGCTTACTGGTCATCGGTAACATATGAAGCAGGGAATAATGTGACTCTAAATCTGGAAGGCAATGGCCAGCTATACCTTCTTAATACTACAGGGTTCAATATAAAGAATCTATATGAAGGTGGGAATTTTTCTGATAAAAGCATTTATCGTTTGACAATTGATGCAGATGGAATATTAAGGCTGTATTCTCATAGTTTGGGTCAGAATGGAGATTGGTCAACTGAATGGTCACCAACCAACAATAATTGTGATCCTATAGGATTGTGTGGCCTGAATGGGTATTGTACTCTGATGGATCAGAATCCTGTTTGTGTATGTCCTCCTGGTTTCGACTTCATCGACCAGGGCCAGAGGAATTTGGGCTGCAACAGGAATGTCACCATAGATGGTTGCACAGGTAAGAATGATAAGAACAAGTATTCGATCTATGAATTGGAGAGTATGACATGGGAAGACAGCCCGTATTCTGTTCTTTCATCCACGACAAAAATAGCTTGCAGAGACGATTGTTTGGGGGATTGTAACTGTGAAGCTGCCGTTTTTAAAGACCCTCAGTGCAGAAAGCAGAAATTTCCATTAAGATTTGGAAAAACACATGTTGAACAAGCGATCACTTTTGTCAAAGTGGGCAGTGAGAGTTCAGGGACGACAATGGTAGGCAAAGAAGACAAGAAAGAGCGGAAAATGGGCATCTTAATCTCTGCCATTGCATTCTTAACTTTTGGGTTTATTGTCCTAGCAATATCC